>JAODAL010033295.1:0-45757 GCA_025379985.1 Phyllomedusa bahiana | reverse complement strand
GCAATTCCAACCCCAAAAAGTTATCTGCTGCCACCACCTTCCTTCAATAATCAAAAGAAAAGGAAATCAGCTGGAAGGACTCTGATCCCAAAAATATGTACTTAAAAAACACTTAAAAAACGCTTACCGGGTTACCTCACTGCTCTCTAGCAGCTACAGGGTTAAAAGCACTTCTTCAAGGTAATGGATTCTTACAGAAACAAGAACTCAGGTATTAATTGTACTATTTTAATACTAAACGATTTACAGTGCTTACATAGAAAAAATATAATAACAAAGAATATGACATACGTAGCAAACAGTTATAAAATAAAAAGGAGAAAACTTAGAAAGTCCTTACACTTAGAATGCTTGGCTTTCACATCCGAGGGACACAGAAGAAGAAATGGAACACAGCTCAATCCAGAATTGATCCCCAAAACTATGTACATCAGATTTGAGACTGGCAATGTGTTTTATAGGCCTAAATCTCTATCTCAGGTTTCACACCTCCCATCAGCTAATTAGGATAATTAGGTTGCAATCATTAGCTGAAGATATAATGAGGTGGGCGGACAAGTGATGTTTAATGAGGACTGTTGCTCACTGTCTCCACTAGATGGCATTCATGGGCTATGCCTCCGTGGTGACAGATAAATGAACTCTGAACTTTTGTAGCTAGAATTTTATGACTGTGAGCAGGTAATAGGGCACACCTGGGCTGATATGGTGTTGGCCTTCCATCAAGTATTGGTGACACTTGCATACACAAAGTTTGCCATAAAACGCAATAAACGGCAGCTTGAAAGATGAAGACCGAGTTATACAAACAAGTGTGTAATATAATTGACTAAAAAGACTTGTGTGATGTTTGGCAGATGTATGTTACAAATTCCATTCCCAAAGGGGGATGGTGGGGGTCTATGAGCTGCAGAAATGGTATCCTGACAATATAAGTATGGCTGAATAACAGTACAGAATACACATAATACATACATACAATTCTTATGACAGCTATAAACAGATCTTAAGATAATATCATCAGGTATTGTCCTCACGCACACACAAGCCCATCACAAACCATGTATGCACACAAAAATTCTCATCTCAGAACTAACTACACAGCCTCCCTGGCTGCTGACAGTCTACTGACATGTTAGGGGGCGGGGTTGGGCGCTGAGTTTTCACCCGACCTCTGTTGCTTCTCTAGCAAGCCTTGCTGGAGCAGAGTGGCTGAGGAGACTGTCAGTAGCTGCTTCTAAGCCCTGATAGGGACCCTCTGGGTTCCATAATCATGGTTGCTTGCTCCCTATAGCTTTGAACGGTAGACATGTTGAGTTCACAGCTGGGAGAGGTCCAGCTAAAGAGATTAGGATGGTAGATGTCACTACTCCCTATACACAGTGAGTGATTTACTGCAGCTCTGTCTGTGTCGTGCAGTCACACAGTACAGAGCTGCTTTTAAAGATGGCAGTTCTGTGTACGCACAAGTTACATTAATACATTTATATATAAGCACACAACTAAAATAACTATAACGGAAAATAAAAATGTTATGTAAAACACATACATTATTAAAGAAAAAATTGTGACCCAATCCCTTTAAGTAGTAACTAAAATATGATTAAGTGCTGTCAAATGGCTAAATTGTTGGACAAACTAACAATATGTAAACCTATAAATACAAGGGCCAATCAAATAGAATGGAGACCATAAATACAAAGAATATCAAAAGAGATTGTATCCAATACAGTAATATAGAAATGTAAAAACACTGCTTTATTAAATCTTATTATAAACAATTAAAAAATATATCAGTAACAGACAAAATCACAGCCAAATAAAACTAAAAATATGTGACAAATGAAGTGTATCGACTTGAGTCCGATAGAACAACTAGAAGAACTATAAGTACGGAGGCTGATGAGAGATGTCAAAGTTCCGTACTCTCCCAACTATTTTATTAGTTGTGAAATATTATATTAGTTGTGAAATAGGATGACCGCCGTTTAAGAGGTTTCAAAGGTTACAAAGGTTTCAAATGGAACTCCATTAGGTAAGTAAAAAATAGTAAAAATGAAAAAGCTGGAGAAGCTTAGAGAAAGACAGATGACGAAAGGGACCTGCCAAATTTGGAATTTGGAAGTTTAGAGCTGTTTAGAGCTGTCCACCACTTTAGCCAGCATGTGGCTTCTCTACCACAGTGAGCTAAGCTGCCGTCCTATCTTAAAGAGACAGTACCACCAAACAGAGAATATCCTAGGGCGCTGTGGGTTCTTCAGCTGCTGAACCTAAGCAAATGTATACTTTTTCTAAAGACTTAGACATACAGAGAACTGAGTCCACATTCATAGAAGAACAAAATTGTACAGTCTAAACGTGTGACTAAACCGTCACAAAAGATTAGACAGAACTTTGAGACAACCGGAGAGGAGTTCTGTGACAATCTAGATGACCTATGGGAAAGAGTTAAACACTATTTAAAAGCTCTTCCACACCATAACAATGGCACAGTGAAGTTTGAATCATTTATCTGCTGCTTATGAACACTACCAGAGACTGTCTGCAAAGTACATCAAGACCTGAATAATTCTGATCTTGATGATGCTTCAGCAAAGCGAGCTGAGAGAGAGACTCTCTTCCAAGGAAAAGATGCCTTAGTACAAGACACTAAGGATAAGGCAGAACTCTGCATCGCAGGAATTTAAGTCACATCGATCAGCTCCACTAAACATACATCTTCGTCTTCCAGATGATCTTATTCCAGAAGGTCAGCATTACAAGACAAGCTCAAAGAGATCCATGTAGATGCAGTAGAAGCTAGTGTAAAAAGTTCCTTTGCTAAGAAGGAAGCAGAGAGAAAAGCAGCAATGGCCAAGAAGGAAGCAGAAATGGCAAAAAAAGGAAGCAGAAATGGCATGAAAGGAAGCAGAAATGGCATGAAAGGAAGCAGAGGCATTTCTGAAGGCAGAAGTGGCCAAGAAAAAAGCAGAGTTAAAAGTGGAAATGGCTAAGAATAAAGCAGAAATGGCACAGAAGGAGGCAGAAGCCCAGCTAACGATTCTCCAAATGGAAAAAAGAAGAAGCAGCTGCCTTAGCCAAACTAAAAGTTCTTGAACAAGCATTTCTATATCTCAGAAAAAGTGGAAGACCCAGCTTGTCAACTGGTTAGGCCCAAAGTCTGCGGAATGGATGAAGACATTGAGAGTAGTTCATGCATGCCACTCAGAGGGAGGTCTTGCAGCAGCATGGGAGAGACTTAAAGGGGTTGTCTCGCTACAATGATTGGGTTTTAATTAAATGATCTTTAAAAAACAAGCAGCTTTGCAATATATGTTCATTACAAATGCCCTACTGATTTTGAGTTATCCCTGTTAGTAGTAGTACATCAGCTTCTCAAATCACTATAGCAGCTGACCTGTTGATCTTTATCTCACTGGCTGTCAGGTCTGATGACTCATCACCTTCAGAATACAGGTCAGAGCACAGAGCCCCTCCCACACAGAATGCTTCTGTAGTGGAGGGAGAGGGAGGGCTCTACTCCCCCTGTGTAGCTGTGCTGCCTGTATTAAGCCTGTGTGTGCCTGCTTCCTCCTGTTCTCTACACAGATTGAGGAGAGCAGAGGTGAGGCTGATCAATAGATGTCACAGCAGTGACCCTGTGTGTTACTATAATCATGATGTGTCTGTGGAGCTGTGACTATACTAATAGAACAGATCAGGAGGGCATGTGAACGCTTCATGCTCTGCTGTACTAGTGACACATCCTGAGTATAGTAACACTTCCCAGCTGCCCTGTGTCTGTTCTGACAGGGTCTGTTTGTTGCTGGAGATGTGGAGATTTGTATGCTACAGCAGGGGGTATAGGAACACTTACAGCCCCCCTGCTCTGCTATTAGCAATCACAGCTTCACAGAACTCTCCACACTCATAGATCAGCCCTCTCTCTGCTGTCTCCGTGGAGCTGACAATACAGCTGATCTAGCTGATCTAGCAGCAAGAGACTGCAGCAGACCTAGGCAGGCACACACATGGTTAACCCTGGCAGCAAACCCCCTTTGCCCCCCCCCCCCCCTGTATAGAAGTTACAGAGGAGAGCTGTCTGTGTACTGAGGGGAGGGGGGAAGAGGGAGGAGAAGAGGCAGACAAGAAGCACGCCCCTGAATTCAAAAATCCTTTGTTCCTTTGACTTTGAAGCAGGTTGAGAGCTTGTAATGAGACAACTCCTTTAAGCAGACCTACAGCAGTTCTGAAGCTATAGAAAGTATTTAAGAGACTTACAGCATTCCTAAAGATTACCAGCACGGACAATTGCAAACTCCAGGAGCTGAGTGACCTACTAAAGGAATTAGAATTGTCTAAAATGGACCCAATCCATTCCTACCTCCTATGATGACTTAGGAAGATCAGTGTTTTGTACAATACAAGAAGACAACAAATTAGCCTTGTCTATAGAAGACAGAGAGTTTATTAAAATAATGAACAGTGGATTCTTCAAATATGAACCTAACTATTGGGTTGCACCCTTACCCTACTGCACCATAAGAACCAGGCTTCCAAACAACCGAGAACATGCACTATCTAGATTCATTTCATTACAACATACATTAAGAAACAAGCCTAAAATGAAAGATCCCTTTGTAGCCTTCATGGATAGGATATTTCACAATGACCATGCAGAACCAGCTCCACCTATGCAAGAACATGAAGAGTGCTGGTACCTTTGGAGTATATCATCTGCGAAAACCTAACCAGATCAGAATGGTGTTCAACTCAAGTGCCAAGCATTGTGGCATATCTCTGAATGACGTTCTCCTCACCATTCCAAACTTGACCAACAATCTGTTAGGAGTGCTTATGAGATTCAGAAAGGAGTCCATTGCTATTACCGCTGATATTGAACAGACGTTCCATTGTTTTATCGTATGACAAGATCACAGAAATTACCTCAGGTTTCTATAGCACAGAGACAATGACACTAGCAAGGAAATGGTTGAATACCGTATGAAAGTACATGTCTTAGGTAACAGTCCTTCACCTGCTGTTGCTACATATGGCCTACATATGGCCTATGCTTCTGACGGTGAGTCAGAGTTTGGGAAGTATGCCTGATATGTCGTTGAAAGAGACTTCTACGTTGATGACATGCTAAAATCCTTGCTCATGGCTGAAGAAGCCATAGATCTGCTCAAAAGGACTCAAGGTATGCTTTCTAAGGCTTGTCTAAGATTACATAAAATTGCTTCCATCAGTGCTGATGTCATGAAAGCCTTTCAACTCAGCGATCCTGCCACAGAATTCAGATACCCGAACCTAGGCCTAAACAATCCAACAGTACAGAAAAGTCTGGGTTTAAGGTAGGACTTGTTGAATGATTCCTTTGGCTTTCAAATTAACTATACATATAAACCATTTACTAAACATGGTGTTCTCTCAGTAGTAAACAGCCTATTTCATCCACTGGGATTTGTAGCACCCTTGACTGTACAAGGCAAATTTCTGTTAAGACAGTTCTCAGAGTCAATAGAAGACTGAGATGCCCCACTGCCTTCCAACAAGCAGCGAAAGTGGGAGTCTTGGAAAGAATCTCTACATGACTTGCATAGGATTTGCCTACCATGATGCTATACTCCAGCATCTCTTGACACAAGTCAAAGAAAAGAAATACACATTTTCTCAGATGCATCCACGGAGGCCATAGCAACTGTCACCTACTTGAAGGTAACAGACTCTTGCAATAAGGTTCATGTTGGATTTATATTTGGGAAAGCCAAGTTAGCTCCTAAGCCTGAGCATTCCATCCCTAGGCTTGAACTTTGTGGAACTGTACTAGCTGTAGAGATTTCAGACTTTATACAGCGTGAGCTAGACATTCATTTGGATGACATTCAGTATTACACATACAGCAAGGTTGTTCTAGATTACATCTACAATCAGACAAAATGCTTCTATCTCTATGTCAGTAACCACATTGAAAGGATTAGAATGTCCTCCAAACCTGAGCAAATGCATTATGTCCCATCTCATCTCAGTCCTACAGATTGTGCCATCAGGCCAGCATCTATAAGTGTCTTTGCAAATTCTTCTTGGTTGACTGATCCAGAGTTCCTGCTGAGTAAGGAAACTTCTATTCAAGACATTTTCAGTCTCCAGAATCCTGACAACGATCCAGAGATTCATCCTGCAGTAAATACTCTCGTCCTCAACTCCAAAGAGATGTCTGTTTTCGGCTGTCATCGCCTTGAACGTTTCTCTGAATGGCTGAAGCTCATACACACCATCACAAGGGTCAAGACAGAAGAGAATCTTCCTGGACATCACTTCTTCACCACCCTGCTGATAGGACATTATCAACAAAGGTGTAAGCACCAAAGCACAAAGGGTGCTTTTAGAGCTTCAAGTCCTATTTAGAGTGCCCTTGAGCTACTTTTTGAGGAGAAATGCAGTCATGCCAAAGGGAATTTTAAAGAACCTTTGATTGACTTAGTCTCCAACCTCTGGACAATCCAGTTAGTTGCCTGCATTAAGTTCTAGGCATAATTGCCATTGGACTTTTCATGTCCATTAGTTATTGTTGTCTTTTGTGTTGTTTCTATTTTGTCTTGCAGGTTCCAGAGTCATCATTGGATCACCAGATGGACATTACTCCATAATGTCAAGAAATATATCCTATGGATTTCAGATGGGGAGTGTGCTTTCCCACCTACAGTAACTGGGACCCATCCATTACATGTGTATTAATGTTATGTTTATGACATGCTATGTTCATATGTTATGCTGTCGCCCTGTGGCTATTGTTTGTAACTGTTTGTATGGTTATATTGGATGTTTACGATGTAACTCCCATACTTCTTTGCTCTTATGTTCCTCCTCCTCTTCTATGAGGTCACATCCAGTCCTGCCTAATTTGTAGCTGTGACTCCATTGTACCCTCCTCCATGTTATCTCAAGGTACAGTCAACAAATACCATGAAGCACATCTATTGCATCATTCTTACTGGACCTCCACATGCTTTGAAAGGGGATTAATATAGCGAGTTCACTATCTGCCATATATTTGTACAGAGACCGACTTAAATCACTGCATATAACAAGATACCCTCAATAATGGTTCTACAGTAATAAAACTTAACTTTTAATAATAATCCACAAATTAACCTTTACCTGCCCCTACCTCTCACCCTGTGAAAAAACATAACACCCTGTTGTGAAGTAGCCCTTTTTGGGGCACCTGCTCCACTGAGGGACAGTTCCTACTATAGGGTCTGGTTTTCAGGGTGAGTTATTATTTTCTTACCAGTCAGTTACTTTAAGGGCATGTTCACACGGCTTATTTGGACAAGGTTTTTGGAACGTTTCCTTGCCCCAAACCACATCAAAACCACATCAAAACCTCGCCTCAAACATGTTCTTCAGAAAAGGTTTAAGGGTATGTTCACACGGCTATTTTGGACGAGGTTTTCAGAGCGTTTCTGCTCCCAAAACCTCACCTGAAACATGCTTCTTCAGAAGAGGTTTTAGAGGCATTTCTCAGCGAGGTTTTGTGTGAGGTTTTGGATGAGGTTTTCGACAAGGTTTTTACCCATACAAATTAATAGCCAGTACAAAAACCGCGCCACAAAAAGTGCCGAAAAACGGGCCTAAAATGCACCTAAAACATGCTTCAAGAATTGACATGACTCTTCTTTCTCAGCGCTTCCAAAGAAGCGCGTAAAAACCTTGTCCTGTTTGAACTACGAGGTTTTACATAGGAATCAATTAAATGAACTGGGGGTGTTTTGGAAGCATTTTGGATGAGGTTTTGGGCGAGGAAACGCAACAAAACAAGTCAAAATAAGCCATGTGAACATGGCCTAAAGGTACTAATCAGGAGTTCCGTCGGTGGAATGCTGGGCCTCTGAAGGCCTTTCTATGCTGGAGAGCTAATCTATTTAGGATACAGTGACTAACTGAAGATTGAAACACTGAAAAGTTACTCCACCTAGCCAGCTTGGAATGGTGAGTCTTCATTTTATACTCCTTATTACCTGGCGTCTGGCGTTAAGTCTGGCGTCTTTTCAGCCCAAGATCTAGCCCCGTTTACTATATTTTTACAACTCCTGCGGGGCGCACTAGAACTGTACGAAGCTATAGATTTATAGCTTCAGAACAGCAAATCTAGGTGCATTACTGCTGGAACAGGTAAACCAGTTTAAAAATCTTTGCGCTAGACTGCGCCTGATTTATGACTCGCAGTAGACTGGGTTCATAAATTCAGGCACATTCTACACTATTATAATGCGCAAAAAATTGGCGTCTAAGCACCATAAATCATATGTCGCCCCTAGTGTCCTAAGGAGGTTACTACATTTAGTGACTCCATTTCCCTATATTTTAATCAATATCTGTTTTTTTATGTGGATCTGCTTTTTAATAATCTATTAATCTAGTTTATTAATACTTTTTATGTGATTTGGTGTCTTATTATAGTTTTTGTAATATAACTGTTTGTTGTTTTTTATCAATGAATGACGTATATGACGTGAACATTGTACACGAACCTGTTCATACTTGGCAGTCTTTTTTTTCTACTTACAACCACCTTCTGCTGTTTCATGTTATGAAGTCTGAGGAAGTACAACACGCATGTAATGCGTAACTTCGATAAATTTGAGATTTTATTTATAATTCTACAATTTTGGGAGTCTTTGTGCTTATTGGGACCTGTTTGATTTTTGCCTTTTTTAGTAAGCTGAATCACCGAGAGATACTCTCAGCTTCTGCTTACATTGTTTTTCCTTACGTCTCTCCGTCTCTCCACTCAAACTGTCTAGGAAATCAGGACCAGCAGCAATCTTCTATACCGGTGTTACTGACATTCTGCCCATTGGAGCGTTGTGCCTCCTGCAAAAGCACAGCTTTATCAGGTGAGCGCATATAATGTTTATACTCTCTGTAATCGGTATTGATGATAATACACGAGGGTGCACTCCTTCCTTTTGATTGTGCCAGAAGTAGCATCTCATAATAATGGATTACTACAAGACCAGAATTGAGAATAGACACAAACTAATTGGACATCTAATATCCCAATTAGCTATCACTAGAGATGGGCAAATTTCTCAAAAATTTCGATTTGCCGAATTTTCCGACAAAATCCGAGAGCCTGCAGGGTGATGTAGAACATTGTGCCATGCTTAAATATGCAGAGGAAGCTTGGTTTGGTCTTCATACAATGCTGTGTTTTAGTATGACAAGCACATGACTGCCGCCGCTCTTAGAATCGCTTCACTCTAAAATTCCCAGTGCACTTACAGGGGCAAAACTGACCAAAAAACTGAAGCGGGAATGCAGCCTGACAAAGTCATGGCAGCACCAGCTGGAAAAGAACAAGCTGAGGGCTAAGATCCTACGATAGCATCAAAGAACACAGTAGTAGGTTACCGAAGCCACCACAGATCAGCACAGTAAGGGGACGATGGCAATAGCCACGCCAGGGAGCGGAATCTAAGTAGGTCCCGGTTTTCACCAGAGCCCGCTGCAAAGCGGGATGGACTTGCTGCAGCGGGAGTCTACCAGGTCATTACCCCTGATGTGACTTGCTTGCGATGGCAGCCGAGGTGTAGTGAGGTACAAAATCGTAAGGCAAACTCGGAGTCGAGGACAGAGCGTAAGGTCAGGATAGCTCGGCAAGGATCGTTTTCAAGGGACGGAGGCAAGGGGTACGGTACACGGAAAGGGCCCAGACCGGCTCAAGGAGGAGGGGGAGACGTTTTTACTTTAGTAATTTTGAAAAAAGATTCACTTTTCTTCTTTACTGAAAAAAGATCATCCAAATCCAGTTCTGCAGCATTTGTTTTGCTTCCCCCTTTTTTTTCCAAAATTTTTTTTTTTTTTAAACAAAATTTCCCATCACTAGGGGCACTAAAAAAGGGCAAAATAAGCACCAAAACTTTCCCCCTGTAGTTGGGGGTCTCCTTCATTTAAAGTTTTGCTGCATTTCAAAAAATTTGGTTTGTCATGCAAAAAAGGGATTCAAAAAAACCAGGCTTATACTTCATAAAAACGGGCTTTGGAATTTTTTTTTGGGTTTTTAAATGATGAAGTGATGGGGTAGAATTTTTTGGCCAAAAATGGTTTCGGAAGTTGGGCAAAGGGGGCCCTACAGAGGATTTCTCTATAGAAATTTGTACCCCCCTCTCAGCAGCTGGAAAAAAAGGCCCCCAAAATTTTTGGCCCCGGTAGCGAGGGCCCAAAAAGGGTGGAGAGCAGAAGTCCCCCTTTTCCGGAGGGTGACCTATTCGGCTGTCCCCAGCTGGGGCAAATTACTGCGGGGGGCCATGTGTGATGTGATTCTAAAAAAAAGGACTCCCTGTTTCCTTTTTCCATGTATACTCCCAAACAGGGGCTTGCTTTTCTTTCTCCCCTTCGTCTTCCTCATCTCCATTACCTCCCCCAGCTGCTCCTCCCTTTTGTAAACCGGGGTAGAAAATCCATCATTTCACCAACATTGCTTGTGTCCCAATGTCCTCTTCCTCCTCCCCCATTTCAGTCCCCCCGGGAAACTAAATGTGGCGACGAAAATGTAGTCAAAAAGTCCCCCAGCCCCCTGCCCAGACAGTTTTTTTCAGTTTTTGTTCCGGAAACATGAAGCGGGGAAGACTTTAAATTCCCCCCGTTTCCTGGCGCTGACAAAAAAACGTGGCCTCCCAATCCCCCAAAAAAGGCAGGGGGCCCAGATGAGCGCCATGGCGACATAAAAGTTACACAGGGAGTACTCCTGTCCCCTGGATCATAAAAAAACTTTAAATTTGGCCCTTTTTCTCTGTTCATACAGTCGGCCCAAAAACATGTGCGGTTTGGGAATTCCAACGGGTGGAAATTCGCAAATCAGAGTGTTTTGGGGGGGGCCCGTTCGCCCGAAAACTCGAGGGGTGTTCCGGGCTTTGTAGGAAGGTTTTGAAGTGCATGCACAGTTTCCTGGCCTTTTTCGAATTTTCCCTAAAAAGGATCACTGGAAGACTTCGGAACCCTTTTTCACAAACCAGATTGAACACATGCCCTTTGCGGGGCACATAGACCATCTCTCCCCCGGTGCAGCGCAAAACCCCAATTTTTCCTCCCATTGTCCGTCCCCAGGTTCCGATTTGTAATTTGGCGGGGAAAAAAACCCAACACATCAAATTTCTTGCTGAAAGACGCGGACATTTTCCCTTTCCCCGGGGTGACTTCGTTCCCCGAGGAAACCCAGGGTAAAACGCTTGGCCCGCTTTTGCCCTCCCCATGGGGTATGATGGGGGCATACTTGTGGAGGCTGCGATGGTGGTGGTGGTGGAGGGGGAGGAGGCGGAAAATTGGGCAGGACCCCGCGGGTTTTGAAAACGTGGGGGGTGAAAGCGGGTTTTCTCCTGCCCCAAAGTTTTTGGGGTTGTGGCTGGGCAGGAAGCACTTTTCCCCCAGGGGGGCCCTTTAAAGGACATAAAATCCCGCGCTAAATTTGCCCCGGGGAAAAACAAACCCGAAAAGCTCAAGGAGGGCCCCCACCTTCGTTCTAAAAATATTTATAAAGTGCTGGGTACTCCCTTTTTTGGAAAAAAAAATTTTTAGGGGGTTTGGGAAACCCTCTCCATCTGGCTCGGCAAAACCCCTTATTTTCTCGAACGGTTGCAGATTTGCCTATTTGGAAAGGGAGGGACTGCAGTCCCAAAACAATTTGGACAGGGCAGGGTAAGTTTAAATTTTTAGGAGGTTTTGGCGCATACTGTTGTCCTTTGCAATCGCCTCGCTAAAACCGGCGCTGGCCCAAATGAGTAGCGGGAAAGCGGAGCATCGGGAAACCGGGAGTTAAATGCCCAAAAAAAACAGCCCCCTTTCCCGGGCAAGGGGGTTTGGACCCCCTTTGATTGGCTGAAATTGGATGCGTCCCAAATTGGAAACCTGCTGCTGCGGTTACTGGGGGGGCGGCAAAAATGGGACCACCAACATCTGAGCCACTTTTTTCTGGCCACCGGATGGGGGTTGCTGCATGTTTTGTTGCAGGGCTGTGATGGCAACTTTTAGCTCCCTGGCCCCGCTTAAACTTTCTGCCTACAAAATTCCAATTATACCCTTTTTCGGCTTTTCCCGGTGTTTTAAAGCAAAAAAAGCCCCCCCAATGAAAAGCTGTTTTTTTACCCCAAACCCTCCGCACTGAGTAAATTTTCCGCTCCCGAGCCCCCCTAAACCCCCCGTCCCAAAAATTCTTTTTTGGGCCCTTTGCAAAGGGGGTTTTTTTTCCCCCGGGGCCCGCTTGGTCCCAAAACCTCACACCTGTTTGGGGCTACCCTGCTGACTCATGGCCACACAACCCACTTGCTGGCTCCCGCCCTGTGAGCGAAGCTGACGCCCTCTTCCCCTGACGATGATGAAACCCCTTTGCCTCCCCCGGCCCCCAAGTGCGGTTCGGTTACATAAATCATCTATTTTTTTTCTTCGTCACTGCTTTTCCTAAAAAAAGGGTCTTGGTTTTGCAGGGGGGGGTGCCCCTAAAAACGACCCCCCATCCACTCTCAAAAATTTTAATACTTTGCTGCCTACTCAAGAAGCAGGGGAAAATTTGGCCCTCCATTTCTTTGCTCCAAGTACTGCTGATTTCCCTCCTAAAATTGTTAATCCTCGTTTAAAAGGGGCCTGACCCCCAAAACCACATAGTAGATCTCTGGTTTTTGGGGGAAAACCAAAAGGGACAGAGGGGGTTAAAACTTTGAGGGCTCCCGGGACCCGCTCCCGGGGCCCTGCCAACAAAGGGGTTTTTGTCTTACTTTCCCCCCGACCTTGGTTTGGGAATTGTCAGTTTCCTCGGGGGGGTTTTTGGTTTTGCCCAAATAAAACCAACCCAAAACCCAATTGGGGCAAAACCCAACACACGGCCGCTGTTTGACAGGGGGCAGTTGGGCCCCCCGAGAACCCCCTGCGCAGCCCCCCTTGCTGTGCTGCGACCGGGGCCCCTGCCCAGGAATGTTGTCCCCTCTCCCACTCGCAGGGGGAAGAGCCCCCACCTTTTTTGTCTGACATCTTTTTTTGGTTCAAAAAATGTCGACAATTTTTGATGAAGATATCTGTATTTGATTTTTTTCACACCCCTGAAATTTGACCCCAAAATGAACCCACTAAAATTTTGGGTAACCCTTGGTTTATAAATTGCGCTCCAAAAATGGGCTGGAAAAATTGACTTTGTATGTGCCGGTTTAAAAACTCTGTGTTTTTTAACTAAATTTTAAAAAAAGCAAAAAAAGGGTTTTAATTTAAAATTTTCGGTATAAAGCTACAGAAAAACCGGTGGGGGGAAAAAAACCCAAATTTTTTTAAACCCGCAGAAAAAATTTGTTTAAAAACCCCCCTGGATTAAATTCCCAAAAGAATTGACCCCAAAAAAAAACCAGAGCTTTGAAACTTTTCCCAAGGCGTGTTTTCAAAGTTTACCCCAACAAAGAAAAATTTGTAAAACCTTCGCGTTAAAAAAAGGGCCCCGGGCCCCCATAAAATGGTGCTTTTTGGGGGGGAAAAAAAAAACCCCCCCCTTTTCCCCCACACAGAAAAACCCTTAAACCCCCCCAGGATGAAAAATTTTTCGCAAAAGAAACCCCAACCAAAAACCCACGGCGGTCGGCTGAAAAAATTGGCTGCACCCTCCACCCCCAAGAGAAAAAGAAAACCCCTTCGCTTTTTAATTTTGCAACAGGAAAATGTTTTTAAAAAGGGGGCGGTAAAAAAAAACTTTTTTTTTTAAAGGCCCACCACAGAACCGGGAAAAACGTTTTAAATTAAAACCCCCCCTTGAATGAAATTGCGCAAAAGAATTGCCGAAACCAAAAAACCCCTCAAAAGATTGAAAACCTTCCAAAAGGGTTTTTTCAACGCAACCCCCCAAAGAAAACCCTTGAAACCCCCTTCCCCGCTTGTAAATATGTACAGGAAAAATTTTTTTTTTGGGCGGTGAAAAAAACTTTTTCCCTTTTAGCCCAACCACAGCAGCAGAAACAACGCTTAATTAACCCCTGGAGTAAATTGTGCAAAAAAATTTGGGAAGAAAACCAAAAAATACGAGCTTTGTACGGTTACAATGGCGGTTTTTCTTCGCTACACAACAAGATTTAAAATTGAAATTTAAACCCTTCGTTTTTAAATTTAAATGACGGGGAAAAATTTTTTTTTTTGGCGGTGAAATAAACGTTTTTTTTTTGCCCACCACAGAGCGAAAAACGTTAAATTTAAAACCCGGTTTAAAAAATTGCGCAAAAAAATTGAGAAACCCAAAAAAACTAAGAGCTTTGAAAGGTGTTCAGGGGCGTGTTTTCACGCTACACAACAAGAGTAAAACTTTTTAATTTAACCTTCATTGTGAATTTTGCTACAGGAAAATGCCCTTTTTTGGCGGGTGAAATATTAATTTTTTTTTAGCCCACCACAGCGCAGAACAACGCTTAATTAACCCCTGGAGAAAATTTTTGCGAAAAAAGAATTGGAAACCCAAAAATACGGGCTTTGTAGCGTTTTTACAAGGGGCTTTTTTTCTATGCTAACAAAAAAAAAAAAAGTAAAACTTGAAATTTTACCTTCGCTTGTGAATTATGGTACAGGAAAAATTTTTTTTTTTGGGTGAAAAAAAAGTTTTCTTTTAGTCCCCAACAGCAGAAAGGACAATCCCTTTAATTTTAACCCATGGATGAAAATTTGGGGCAAAAAAAATTAAAAAAAACCAAAAACTAGAGCTTTGAGCTTTTTTATAATGGCGGGGTTTTCACGCCACAAAATAAAGGTAAAACTTCTAATTAACCTTCGTTTGTGAAGTATGCTACAGAAAAAAAATGGTTTTTTTTTGGGGGTGAAATAAACTTTTTCTTTTAGTCCCACAAAGCAAAACAACGTTTAAATTTAAACCCCTGGATGTAAATTGGGGGGCAAAAGAATTGGAGTAACCAAAAACTCCCGAGTTTTGGGTGGGGGGTTAAAATGGCGTTTTTCTACGCAACACAACAAGAGTAAAATTTGAAATTTAAACCGTCGTTTGGGTAAAATTATGCTACGGGAAAAAAAATGTCTTTTTTGGGGTGAAATAAACGTTTTTTTTAGTCACCACAGCAGCAGGAAAAAACGCTTAATTAACCCATGGATGTAAATTGCGCAATAGAATTAGAAAACCCAAAAAACTCGAGCTTTGTAGGTTTTTACAATGGCGTGTTTTCAAACGCTACACAACAAGAGTAAAACTTTTAATTTTTTTTTTTTTTTAAACCCCCCCTTTTTTTTCCCGCTTGTGAATTATGCTCGGGAAAAAAATTTTTTTTTGGGGGTTTTAAAATAAACTTTTTTTCTTTTAGTCCCCAAAAGGGCAGCAGAAAAACGCTTAATTAACCCCTGGATGTAAATTGCGCAAAAGAATTGAGAACCAAAAACCCTACGAGTTTTGGGTATGTGTTAAAATGGCGTTTTTTCCCTTACGCTACCCCAACAGAGGAAACTTGAAATTTAAACCCTTTTCGTTGGGGAATTTTTGCTACGGGAAAAAAAATGTTTTTTTTTGGCGGTGAAATAAACGTTTTTTTTTTGTCCCACAGCAGCGGGAACAACGTTTAAATTTAAACCCCCTGGATTTTCAATTCCCAAAAAAAAATTGAGAAACCCAAAAAAACTACGACCCTTTTGTAGGTTTTTACATTGCGTGTTTTTTTCGCTACAAAAACAAGAGTAAAATTTAAAATTTAAAACCTTTCGTTGTAAAATTAAAGCTAAAAGGAAAAAATAATTTTTTTGGCGGTGAAATATTAATTTTTTTTAGTCACCAAAAGAAACAGAAAATGTTTTAATTTTAACCCTGGATGTAAATTGTGCAAAAGAATTGGGGAAACCAAAAACTAGAGTTTTGTAGGTTTTTACAATGGCTTTTTTTTCTATGCTACAACCAACAAGAGAAAAAAACTTGAAATTTTTCCCTTCGCTTTTGAATTTTGCTACAGGAAAAAAATTTTTTTTTCGGTGAAATAAATGTTTTCTTTTAGTAAACCACAGCAGCGAAAAAACCCATTAAATTAAAACCCCGGGATGAAAAATTGCGCAAAAAAAATTGAGAACCCTTTAAAACTAGGGGGGGGGGGAGCTTTGTAGCGTTTTTACAAGGCTGTTTCTACGCAAACACAAAAAGAGGGGGTTTGAAATTTAAAACCTTCGCTTGTGAATTATGCTCAAAAAAAATGTTTTTTTTGGGGCGGTGAAATAACGTTTTTTTTTAGTCACCAAGCACAGAACAACGTTAATAACCCCGGGATAAAAATTGCGCAAAGATGAGCACCCAAAAAATGAAGTGTATTTGTTTTTGTAAAAAGCTGTTTCTTTAAAAAATACAACGGGAACAGGTTGACACCCGGATTTCAAGTGCTTGTGCGATGCAAAAAAAGTATAGCGCTGTCGGACCACCGGACTTCAGATCCAATCCCCCAAAAAATCAAAAAATAAACGTTAAGAAACAGTCTCTGAGACAAGATGAGACCCCCCCCAAAAAAAATCGCTGTTAAAAAATGATTTTTAGTACAGCCCATAGCCCGCGGCAGCCCTTCCCAAATCATTTTCAGGGAGGCGGTAGACCCCAGCGTCGCGCCGGACTTATTAGTGGGGGGTATGCACAGAACCCCCGCCGGTCTTTTGGCTTCTCTTGCACGTCATGCAGGTTTTCCCCCTTTTCCCCCTCCCAAGTTCTGTCCCCCATGTAACCATGTGCTCGCGCCTTTTTTACCCATAAAAAACACATTCGTTCCCGGAAGTACCCCAAAATTTCGCTTCGTTCAGACCAAAGTTTTCCTGAAATTCTAAAAAAATTCCACCGTTAGAAATCATTTGCCATCCAGTCACATCCCTTGTGGTAGGTAATTTTCGGGGAAAAAGGACTGGGGGGTGGATACAGCTAGGTCCCCCATTTTAACCTCTTATGTGTTGGGGAAGGTGGAGAAGCAGGCGTGTCCATAGGCAGCAGGCCCAAACAGCCTGGAATGGCATGAGAATATAGAGATGGGGGCCAAGAAGCCCCGCTGGTCGCTTCCTTCCTCTGTATTGCAGACAGGCTGCCATTGTGGAGTGGGGAGGGGAGTCATGATGGTCACAGTTGATTCCTGTATCCTCTCTTTCTGTACCTGTGCTAGTGAGGACCCAGGTGAGGGGCTACCAGTTAGGAGCACAGTCAGGATGTTCTGGCACTGTGCTGTGCGGGGGCTGACACTTTTGGGGGAAATTGGCTGCGGGGGCCGGTCCTTTCTGACTTTTCCCCCAGAGCTTTTCAAAGGGGAAAATTAAACCCCGGAAGCTGGTTTCGTTGGGGCTAGGTTTGGGGAAACCTGTGGGGCGCTGAAAGGATGGAGCCGGGACAGTACAGCATCTTTGCCGGCAGAAAGGGGAAAATCCCCTCCCCGCTGCAGGGAGCGATCCTTTGGGGTTCCCAATGGGCGGTTTTGCATCTGTAGCCTTGACCCCCGGCCCCGCAGGGCATCCAGACCTCCATAGCTCTTGGGTGCTGGGTGGAGATGGTGTGGTGGTGGAGCAGGCCATTATAGGAGAGGCAGGGGGGCCATCTTGGTCCGGGGGAGCAGCGGGAACTTTGTCCCCAAAAAGGGCGCTTTTCCCCCAAAATATTGACCCAATGTCACCCGGGAAAAAAGTAGAAGGGTGTGGGCATGACGTCTCGTTTTTTTGCTTGCTGTCCAGGGAAGAAATTTAAAACCCGGGGAATAAGGCACTTGCTGCTGAGGAGCTCACTAATGTCCTCACTCACCATCCCAAAGCCCCCGCCCCGAGGTATTTTTAAATTTTTACCTAAATTTTTGGACTAGAAAAATTTGTATGGATATGGATGCTTCCTGAAAGCCAGTATAATTGGGACAACACAATAGTAAGTCATCCACATATTGCAACAACACACCTTCATCTCTCTAATGCACTTGCTATAGCTGTACAAAATAGAGTAGGTGAGTTAATCCCCTCTTGTGTGTAATACTGTTTTCCTTCATGCATAAATGCTACACTTTCTTTCCGGGCTCTTCCTACAGGAAGTGTAGTTTTGTGAATCCATATGAAGGCCTCTCCAGGGGAAAAAAGGGCATCTCAGAGATGCTTGAAGACCATTAATTAAGCAGGTCCTGACAAAGCTTTTGTCTTTATAAGTGGCCAAATTATACTTCTCTTGGAGGTGTGACCCAACTCCCCCCAATTTTGCTAAAAAGCAGAGAAAAAATTTTTTATTTTATTTGTTATTTTACTGAAATTTAATGTACATCTTAACTCTTTTTTTAAATTACATTCACACCTGAAAGCTCAGAGAGCTGAGATACTAAAGGTGTCAGAGTTCTTTTATTGGAGCAACACTGTTTTTTTTGTATTTAAAATTTGGTTTTTAAGACAAAAATTTTTGGTCATCTTGTCTATGGGTACAAGGTCAACAAGCCAATTGTTTGTTTATATAAGAGAATAGTGGAGCATAACTTACAGAAAATTTTAGGGTACCACTCTGAAATATATAAACATGGTGATTTCCATATCATCATATCATTTAAAAATGTGTCTGGAAAAGGAGATGACTAAGATTTCTAAAATATGACACATTTCTTATTGACATAGACACAACATTGGTGCAAAAAAGTGGTCTAAAGTAAGAATACCAAGAGGTGGCTTGGATTTTGATGCTTTTCGATCCTACGTATATTATTTGGGCCCGCCAGTTTAGACATTAGTGATAAATTTGCCCTAGTGTTTAAAAAATTTCAATTTGTTTAAAATTTTTATAAATTTGGGGAAAAATATAGATTTTCCCCCAAACAGCCACAGGGTTAGACTGGGGGGAAAAAAAACCCCCCTTTCATCAAAACCAACCAGCCCTCGTACAAACGCCCCCTTACATAGCGAAAAAAAATGCACAAAAACGGCCCAATTTTCCCCTTTAATTTAAACCTTTAAAAAATTTTAATCCCATAAAAGAAGCCGGGGGAAAATAAAAGTAAAACATAATAAAACCTAATCATGGAAGAGTAAAATTTTTAGCCCCCAATAAACTAAAAATTTTTCCAAGTAATTAAAAAGCCTTTGCCTTGGCCCTTTTTATAAAGCATCTTTCCCTTTCATCTTCTTGGGTTGACGTTTTATTCCTTACTTTGGGATGAAATCCCATTATTAGAGAAACTTTTACTTTAAATTTTTCCCCTTTAAAACCTTTCATCCTAAAAATTTAAGATTGATCCCGCCCCTTTCTGGCTCACAGAAATTTTTTTCCAAAAATGTTGCTTTTTTTCCCGTTCCTTAACTATGTCCATGCCTTCCTTTTTTCCCCTTTTATTAACAAAACACAAAACAAAAACACATTGCCCCCCCCCCCCCCCCCCCAAAAGGGGTAATGCCCAAAAAAACAGTACCCCTAAAAATTTCCCAAAAAGGGGGGTGTAGCCCTTTAAGTTTTAAAAATGGTGGTAATTCTAGTCCCCCAAATTTTTGGATTCCCGAAAACACCACTGGTCTTGTTTAGAAAATGCAGCTTTATATGCCTACTCTTGTAAGTTTTTTATGATGTTTAGGCCTTACATTTTTTGTTAATGTATTTTCTTCAAAAGTTTTCTTAAGAAATAAATTGTTGTAAAAAAAAAGTTTTTTTATTTCCTGTTCTAAATACTTGGACCTGGTTAACCAGATGTAAGTCGAAATCTCAACTCCACCTATTCTTAATGAATAATGTGAAATATGAAAAAGGACTGTACATTTCTTACAATCAACATCTCTCTGATAGCTATTGCTGTTCTCCAAGGTTTATCTCTAAGTGGGAAAAAATAAAATAAAGAATTCTCTCCCGAACATTGGTTATAACACTCTAGATACGTAAGTCACCTCGAAATAATGAAAAAAAAATTCACCTTAGATGATATCTTACCCCACACTGCCTCTTACATATCTCCTCGGGATACTCCAATCTATGCTGGAGAGATTGTGGGTCGATTGGAACTCCTCTACATATGTGGTGGTCTTGACCAGCATTTAAAACCCTGTGGTCCCAGGTCCAACTAATCTTTCATTTTAATATTAGGCTCACTCCAGAATTAGCTATTCTTGACTTTACTTTAGATAACTATCATATTTCATTCAGAACTGTTCTTCACTAATTACTCGCTACTATATTGACAATAGCCTTACACTGGAAATTTTCAGAGGCCACAAAAGTCTCAGAAGTTATCAGAGTCAACTATCAATATCAGTGTGAGACCTTTCTAGCAATCCCTCTGCATTTAGCCACTCACACTCACACGAGAAACAGATGGAAATTTTGGATTGATTCTGACTATTTTGTTTAACCGTTTTTATTCCTCTTTAGCATTATACACAGTCTTATAATGCATTAACTGCACTCCATATTTTGTCTTTTTAGGATATTAGTATTTAGTGTATGTTCATGTATAATCTGACCTTATTGTGATTCCAAAACAATCCCATGGCTAAGTTGTTGCCTTGTTCTTTAGTTAAGAATGTATTTCCCCATGTGAGGAACTGTTACCCTTCCGCAAAATTTACTTGAAAAATTCAATAAAAAATTATGGTTTAAAAAGCTGCTGCACCTCTGAAATTTAAGGTTTTCTCCACTTCATTTTCATATATTTTTTACCATACTTGATGGCCTGATAAAAAAAAAATAATTTAAATTCAACTCTCCTCTTACTTTAGATCCAGTTGTCCGCCAACCTCCCTTTCCACCAGTCTTCTATTTACTTCCTGACTCTGGCCAAGTGGGATCTGACTGTTGCAGCTGCCACGTGCTATTGCCTGACATTACCATTCGGAGTGTTTACATTAGTGTTAATTATTTATATACATACTATACCTCCTGGAATTAATGTTTTTTCTCGCTACAAAGATCATATCTGTAATGATAGGGACAGTAAAAATAAGCACCTTTGCAATTGGTTTGCATTACCTAAATAATTTAGTATAGCAGCTATGAGCTAATCTGTGAGTGTCAAGAGCTAAATCTGAAGCATTGGGTCGGGCCACACCCCTTTTGCTGTGATTGGATGGCTGATATTTAGTTCAACCTCTGGACGGGACATGCCTCCTGTGTGGGACACACCCCTTCTGTTGTGATTGGCTGCCTGCACTCTCTGTTCTTACTCCCTCCTGAGCTGTTTGAAAGTGAAACTAAACGCTGCTGTGCACAGCTCCAGCTCTGATCTGAAGTATCTGGGCAATGCTAGAGTCACTCCTCCCACCTATATAATACACTCTGCTCCCCCACCCAATATAAAACAGATATAATATGTTCTGCTCCCCCCACACATAAAACACACATTTAATACTTTCTACTAGATACAATGACAAGGTGTCACTTTCTGTAATATTAGGTGGCTGTATGTATAACTGTTTACAGCAATGCAGGTGTTCTGGTTACAAGGAGATTGTGGAGCCTAAAGGGTTACAGCTCTCCAGGCATGAGAACTGATCATTTTAGGAGGTCTGTAGAGCTGTGACATCCTCTCCCTTCCACTGCTCACACAGAATGATGTCTTCAGTCTTCAGTGAGGGAAGACACACCTACTGGGAGGAGAGACGAACTGCTGGATTTGAAGCTGTAAGCTAGTGAAAAATCACCTGATGAATGCAAAAGCCTGTAGTGAGACAACCTCTTTAAGTATATCAAACACTATACCTCAGGATATTAATTACATCATACACTTTGAAATGAATTATATTGCACACTTAGACCACAGAAATAAATTATATTTGATACAATGCCCCCAAAATTACTTTTTTACATGCTGTACCCCACAAAATTAATTATATTAGACACTGTACCACCAAAATTAATAATGTTACACACTTTTCCCTACAAATATTAATTATATTGCACACTATATCCCAGAAATAAATTATATTAAACACTGCACCCCCAAAATTATATTCAACACTGTATCCCTGAAATTAATTATATTACCTATGTTTCCTCCAAACTTAATTATATTGCACATTAAACCCCAGAAATAAATTACATAACACACTGTATCCCCAAAATTAATTAAGTTATACACTGTGTCCCCAAAATTATTTATATTGCACATTGCACCACAGAAATAAATTATATTACTCACTTTTTCCCCCAAGTATTAGTTATATTCAACAATTAATTAGAAATTAATTAGAATACATGCCATAGATCTATAGTGGAGAGCAGTGAAAGGGTTAATGCTGCACACCCGATGGTCTAGAGCAGTGAAAGGGTTAATGTAGGGATTTTGGTGGCCTACGGTAGTGTGGGGTTTAATGAACTCCCTAGGCCACTAAGTATCCCTGCATTAATCCCTTCACTGCTCTAGACCACTGAATGATCCCTTGTGGAGGGCAAGTAAAGGGTTTAATGCTGTATACCTGTGGTATTGAAGTCTTCTGATTCATCACCGCTCTAGGCTCCAGTGTTGCCCTGCAGTCACTTCCTGTTTCCTCTCAGCATCATAGAGATAAATGCTGGGAGGACCATAAAGAGGACAGTGCAGCTGTAAAATTCTACCTATGATCAGGCCGAAGACTGCAAATGGGTATTGATTCTCCTGCTTCTGGCGTTTTTAGAAACATCCTTGCGGCTCTAGTACACTGACTTAACCACAAACCTCAGAATTGAAGAAACATCTACTGGATTTTGGGGTCTAATTTTTATTAGGATTTTTTAGGCAGCATGCTTAAAGTTAAAAAACAAAAAGTAAACTACGCTCCTTAAGGAATATATCTGGAGGTGAAGTGAATATATTGACCTCACAGGTATTTTACAGTTCTTTCATGTTGAACTGTGAAAATGAGCAAAATACATTTTCCCTAATTATGTACAGTTTTAGCTCCAAATTTTTATATTTTTACAATATTTTTAGAATCTTGGAGAAAAAGAACTCCAATAGGTGTTACACAATTTCTTCCAAGTATGGAAATAGGGTATTTTGGAATGTAAACTGCTGTTTGGACGCATGGCAGGACATTCAAGGAAGAGAGTGCTATTTGACTTTTGAAACCCATATTTTGGTGGGAGCCATGTTGCATTTGCAAAGCTCTAAAAGTACCATAACAGGTGGAACTTTCCAGAAGTCACCTAATTTTAGAAACAACACCCTACAGGGAATTCATCTAAGGCTGTATTGTGCATTTTCAGCCCCTAGCTATTTTTTAGTTTTTTTTAGCAGTGGACCAGAAAAATGAAAAAAACAGCAATTCTGCCATTGTTTTTTGGGTTTCATTTTTAAAATGAAAACTTTTTACATTAATATTTATGCATCCCTGAATTTTAATAGCCATAACTTTTTTATTTTTCTGTTGACAGATGTGTTATTGCTTTTCTTTTGTGGAATGAGCTGCCATTTATATTGGTACTACTGTGGGCCTTACATGACTTTTTTGATCACTTTGTATTTCATTTAATCCCCTTACCACTGCACCCAGTTTTGACTTTCCTGACAGCACCATTTTTGAAATTTAATATGTGTCACTTCATGTGGGAATAACTTTTTTTTTAAACTATGTTTTAATTCATTGAAGTTTTTTATACAAAACAATATACTTTCCATGGCTCATGAGCCACTGTACATTCAAGAGAACAACTGAACAAAAAGGCAGTGACATTTCAAGACGTCGATCACTTGTCGACCATATTAAACAGGATAGCTGCTGTTATTACTTATCAAACACATTACTATTATTATAGGTTGTAGCGGTTGTACCCGCCCCTCGGCCTGCGGGCCGCGGGTGCACCCGTGGCCGCCCCCCCGGGCGCCTGCCGGGATCTGGTGCCGCCGCTGGCCGCGGGACGAGCCGGGGGTCCGCTCCTGCTGGGGACTCAACTGGCCTCGTTCCTGTCTAGTCCGTGTCTTCTGTCGGCCAAGGTTCGCATGCCCGCCCCCTAGCGTGCGCGTTCTTGTAAATTTAAAGGGCCAGCGTCCCGGTAATTGGTTAATTGCCGGGCGCTTCCCCTATTTAAGGATCCACTCCGCAATCATTCCTTGCTGGATCTATGTTGCCTCGTGCCTTAGAAAAAGCATTCCTCAAGTGTATTATCGCCTTACTGTGTACCAGACCCTTAGCTACGTTTCTCGACTCCGAACCTCTGCCGCCTTCCCCGACCTTCCTGCCTGTCCACGACCACGAACCTCTGCCGCCTGCCCTGACCTTACTGCCTGCCACGACAAACGATTCTTGGATTACGATTCGGTACCTCGCTGCACCTCGGCCGCCATCGCAAGCAAGTCACGTCAGGGGTAGCGACCGGGGAGCCTCCCGCCGCCGCAAGTCCATCCCGCTTTGCGGCGGTCTCTGGTGAATACCGGGGGCTACTTAGACTCCGCTCCCTGGAGTGGCTTAACTATCATCGCTTGCGGTGGTCCAGCGGATCCACTACCCAGCCGTTACAGTTAGATCCAGCCATGGATCCCGCCAAGGTGCCTCTGCCAGGCCTCACGGATCTCACGAACATTGTCGCTCAACAGTCGCAGCAGATCGCGCAACAAGCACAGCAATTGAGTCAGCTGTCCGCCATGATGCGTCAACTTCTGGCCTCCCAGCAGCCGCAACCTGCCTCTTCGCCGGTGACTTCTACTACCCCGGCCGTCTCGCTGGCAACTGTGGGCCCGAAGCTTCGCCTTCCACTACCTTCCAAGTTCGCGGGGACTCGAAGCTCTGTAGAGGTTTCATCACGCAGTGCTCCATGAAACGTGAGCTGATGGCCGACCAGTTTCCCACTGAAAGGTCGAAGATGGCGTTCGTGGTGAGCCTGCTGTCGGAAAGGCCCTGGCCTGGGCGACCCCCTCTTTGGGACCGGAATGACCGTGACCGCAGCCCTCACAGGCCTTCCTCTCAGAATTCCGCAGCATTTCGAGGACCCTTTGCGCGAGCATCTTCCGCGGAGACAGCGCTACTAAATCTACGCCAAGGGGACTCCTCCATAGGGGATTATGCGGTTCAATTCCGCACCCTAGCCTCTGAGCTCTCATGGAATGACGCCGCTCTCTGCGCCACATTTAAAAAGAGTCTGTCAAGCAAAGTAAAGGATGCCCTTGCAGCTAGAGATCTCCCAATGTCGTTGAGTGAACTCATCCATCTAGCCACTCGCATAGACGTGCGTTTTACAGAGAGACAGCAGGAGCTCCGTCTGAAGCGGGACTTGGCACAACCCCGCCGTTTACCTAGGCTGGCTCCTGTGTTTCAGAGATCTCCGCTGCCTCCCCCACCGTTGTCCACTGGGGAAAACCCATGCAGGTGGACCGGGCAACACTTGTCGGAGTCAAAAACTACCCCGTCCCAGGGTGGAAAAACCTCTGCTCTACTGCGCCAGCCCGACCATTTCCGTAGGAGTTGTCCGCAGCGTCCTCAGCGGTCGGGAAACGCTCGCACCTAGGAGCCGTAGGAAGGCGTCCCTAGGTGCTCGGGTCCTCCTCGCCACGACTGCTGTTGCCAGTGGAGGTAACGACGGATGCGGGCTTATCTCTTCGGGTCTCTGCCTTCCTTGACTCCGGCTCCGCCGGGAACTTTATTCACGCCTCCCTGGTGTCTCGCTATCACTTGCCGGTGATCCGCCTGGAAAAGCCGTTGCTGATCTCTTCAGTCAGTGGGGAGCTTCTCAGCGACTTCATTCAGTTCATCACCAGGCCCGTGACCCTCCGTGTAGGGGTCCTACACACGGAGAAGATCTCCCCCCCACGTCCTGCTTCGCGCTTTTTCGGCGATCCTGTTGGGCTCCCCTGGCTGCAACGTCACGCCCCTATCCCTTGTTTGGGAAGACAGGCGAAGTCCTTACGTTGGGGATCGGAGTGCTAGGATCTCTTTTTGGTGGCACAACGCCCGGTTGTCCATCTCTCCTCCCCCAGTCGTCCGTCAAGTTTTACAGGGTCTGCCAGCAGGAGTACCAGGATTTGGGATGTATTCTCGGAGAAACAGGCTGAGAAATTACCACCCCATCGGCCGTATGACTGTCCTATAGATCTCCTCCCCGGAAGCAGTCCCCCACGGGGTAGGGTCTATCCTCTCTCTGTGCCTGAGACCCAGGCC
Source organism: Phyllomedusa bahiana (assembly GCA_025379985.1). Taxonomy (NCBI): domain Eukaryota; kingdom Metazoa; phylum Chordata; class Amphibia; order Anura; family Hylidae; genus Phyllomedusa; species Phyllomedusa bahiana. Next base: position 19,729 of record JAODAL010033295.1, on the reverse strand, counting down.
ATGTCGGCCTATATACAGGAGAATTTGTCAGAGGTTTCATACGCAAGTCCTCCTCGTCCGCCGGTGCCGGCTTCCCCCTTCGTCCAGAAAAAAGACGGTTCTCTCCGCCCGTGCATCGATTACAGAGGGCTAAACAAGATCACGGTGAAGAATCGCTACCCTCTACCCCTGATATCTGAGCTCTTCGACCACCTCCGTGGAGCCAAGGTCTTCACCAAATTAAATCTACGAGGAGCCTATAACCTCATCAGAATTCGAGAGGAGGATGAATGGAAAACGGCGTTCAACCCCACGGGATGGCATTTCGAGTATCTCGTGATGCCCTTCGGGCTATGCAATGCCCCCGCAGTAATTCAGGAGTTCATCAATGACGTATTTCGGGACTTGCTGTACACCTGCGTCATTGTTACCTGGACGATTTTTTTGATTTTTTCTCCTGACATACAGACCCCTCGGATACAAGTACGCCAGGGCCTGCGACGCCTGCGGGGGAATCGACTGTATGCCAAGTTGGAGAAGTGCCGCTTCCACCAGGCCAGCTTCCTTTTGGGGTACATAGTCCTCTGAACGAGGTCTACAAATGGACCCCGCTAAACTCTCGCGATCCAGCAGTGGCCACGACCTGTCGGTCTCCCGGGCGAAATTTAACGCTTCCTAGGATTCGCCAACTACTACCGGCAGTTTATTCCCCACTTTTCTAGCAGGTGGCGCCATCGTGGCTCTCACCAGAAAGAACGCTAATCCGAAATGTTGGCCTCCGTCTGCCGAGGAAGCGTTCTCCCGACTGAAGACAGCGTTCTCCTCTGCACCTATTTTGGTCCGTCTGGATCCAGAAAGACCCCTTTAGCCTTGAGTAGATGCCTCTTCCTTGGGAGCAGGGGCGGTCCTGACCCAGAGGGGCCCTAAGGGCAAGACCGTCACATGCGTTTTTTTTTCGAAGACCTCTTCGGCAGAACGTAATTATGCCATTGGATATCGGGAGCGGTTGGCCATAAATTGGGCTCTGGAAGAGTGGCGTCATCTGTTGGAGGGGGCTCGACATCCGATTGACGTTTCACAGACCAAAAAGAATCTCCAATACCTCCAGAACGGCTCAGCGCCTAAATCCTCGCCAGGCCCAGTGGTCTCTTTTTTTCTCTCGCTTTGATTTTAAGATCCACTTCCGACCGACCGAGAAAAATGTCAAGGCGGATGCCCTCTCCCGTGCTTCTGACACTACCGGGGAGGAACCTGTGTCGCAGCACATATTCCATGCCTCACGGAGCTGAGAGCCGAGATGGATTTCTTTTGTGATCTTCTATATGTTTCCTCTCATGTTACGTTCTTGCTTCAATTCGCCTCCTCCGGCTCGTTTAGACCAACTTCAACTAGGTTTGCCTGTCGGAGCTGACGAGCGGTGCAATGCGCCGCACTTTGCCGAGCCGCAATCATACGTGCCTCGGAGTTTTCGAATGAGCAGCGTCCCGCCCCAGAACGCCCACACCGTGCCTATTACACGCCCCTTCATGTTAGGCGCAGCCGAAAGTGGCGAAGGCTGCGCCTAACATCGCATCTCTGCGTCCAACAGGGGATTCGAGTCGATGAGGCGCCGTTTTCGCCAGAAAACAGGCGCAACTCCCGATCATACATGTCGCCCATGGTGTTTATTAGTCCTAAAAGGCCCTAATTAAACTAAACTGCCCTATCCTAACCAACAGACAGGTGGGTCTCCCCCCGATAAGGGCTTTCCCGTCACTGACCTGACCATATCTAAGCTTCATCTCCTATGCCCAAATATCAGAGCAAACTATAGTCGTTTTATATGTATGGAGTATGCAACTTACTTACTGGTGCTGGCAGTACCTCTATGTCTAAAAGGAAACACAGAGAAGTATACTTAGAGCCGAGGCAGCAGCCGAACATTATGATTATCACATCTAAATCAAATAAATACATGCTAAAGAGAGCTCATACACACTGCTTATCTAAATAAAGGAACTCATCTTTCATCCCGTCCGGGTGTCACAGCATCGGCTGTATTAGAAAGACGCCGCTACCAAGACGTGCACGCTAGATAAAGCGCTCACCTCGGCGCCTATGTGACGTCAAGACAGTGCGCCCCAAGACACGGAGATGCCCGCGGCCGCGTCTATAGTTACGGCGCATGCGCAGACAACTACAGCGTCCGAGCGAGAACACAGGCGCCTTTACATAGTAAAGATGCAAGACACAGTTACTGCTGGCATCTTATCAGTTATATGACGGTATTTAAACAGTAGTTTATAGGTAAAGGTCCAACACAAATCATATCCAAGACACTGAACAAAAAAAGGGAATTGCACATAAATTTATATTGGGCAAATTCCCTAAAAAATAGAGAGGGGCAAATTTTCCCCTAAAAAATTCATTTTTTCCCCTTCCCCTTCGCCAAATTTTTCCCGACAAAAATAACTTGGGTTCCAAAATTTACTTTGGGGACGAATCACTTTAAAAAAAAAAACATTTATTTTCCAGGCTGCACAAGCCTCAGGGTGCGGTAAACGTTGTCCCAGCTTAAATGGGCAAGGGAGTTTGGGGTTTGGGGTCTAAATACAAGTTTTTTTTTTAGTTGACACGCACATAATGCCGCCGCTTTTAAAAACCGCTTCATTTATAAAAAATTTCTGGAGGTGGCAAAAACAGGGGGTAGGCCCACAGAGGGGCACAATGACACATTTGGGGGGGGGTGACGGGCAGCAGCATGAGGCCCCAAAAGAGGGGCCCCAATGACTTTGGAGGTGGAAAAAAACGGGAAAAAGGCCACAGATTTGGCAAAATTTCAAGATTTGGGGGTTGACGACGGCCAGGCATACATGGGGTCAAAAGAGTGGAAAACAATGACATTCGGAGGTGGAAAAAACGGAGAGGCCACAGAGGGGCACAATGACAGAGATGGGGGTGACGGGGGCAGGAGCAACGCAATGAGGTAAAGAGTGGCAAAATACAAAAGGGTGGATGCCCACGGCACCAGCAAAACCCAGCATGAGTCATAAAGTGGGCACCCAATGACAGATTTGGGAGGTGAGTGGCAAACCAGCCCCTTGGTAAAAGGGTTGGTGGCAGATAGAAACTGTCAGCAGATGTTTGGCACCCAGGCAGGGCCCGGCATCAGAATATGGTGAGGCAGGTAGTTTGAACTCAGCCCTCATTTCTCCATTTGGGGTTGAGGCGTCATGGCTGATGAAAAGTCTGACCCCAAAGGGCCCTTTGGTGTGTGGAAATCCTGGCCAATCCACTCTAAATTAAACTTGAAAAAGATCGCCCCTTTCCACTTTTCCCCCGGGGAAAAGGGGGTTCTCCTTGGGGTTGAATTGGCCCCCCCGCACTGAACACCCACTTTTGATCCCAAAACCAACTGGTGGGGTCAGGACAGCTTCTCCATTTGAAAAATTCGGCAAGTTGGGGCCCCACACATCCATTTTGGCTGCCCATAGCCCAAACGGATTTTCAACTGGGGGGCAAATGCGGGCCCAAATTTGGGACGGGAGCACGGTCAGCTTTTTTGCCCCTTAGGAGGGTTTGGGACGCATACTGTTGTCTCTTTGAAAATCGCCTCGCGAACGACTGCTGGCCCCAGAGAAAGCGGGGAAAAGGACATCTTGACTGGGAGACGTGCCCAAAGAAAAACAGCTCCCTTCTGAAAGGGGGGACCCTTTTGACGGGGCTAAAAATGGCATGCGTCCCAAACGGGCCTGCTGCTGTTTGGATCCTGCCGGGCAGGAAAGGAAACCACCCACATCTGAGCCACGATTCTCACAGGCCACTGGGGGTAAACGCTGAAAATTGTTTGATGCGGGCCATGGTCCCAAACCCTTTTAGCCCCCCAGGCCACGCTTCACTTTCTGCCTCATATTAAAACCATATACCCAAAACCCCTCCCCCGGGCTTAGCAAAGAACTCCACCCCCGCCGAGCTTTCTTTTTAAAAACCCCCAACCCGCCCGCACTGAGTGACTACTCCCGCCCCGGCCCCTTTCCCTGACCCCCCTGTGCCGCTTTTTCCCTTAGACCCCGAAGGGGGTTTTTTTAACCCCGGGGCCGCTTGGCTCCCGACCCCCCCACACGGCTGCTATCCTGCTGATTTAAACAGCCACAAAACCCCACTTGCGGCTCCCCGCCTCTGCCTGACGCGCAAGCTGACCCCCTTCCCCCTAAAATTTGATGGCCCTTCCCTTTTCCCCGGGCCCCCAATTCGGCCCGGTTTACATCAAAATCAAATTTGTTTTTCCCTCGCCCACTGCTGCCCCTAAATCACCGGTTTTGGGTATGCAGGGGCTGCCCCCTCACAACATAAACCTCCCAGGGCCACCTCAAATCAATACTTTGCCCGCCTACTGCAAGAACCCAAAAGATTTGGGCCCCCCATTTTTTTTTCCGCTGCCAATACTGCTGCTACCCTCCTAAAAATTGTTTCCCCCCGCATATAGTGGCGCTGACTCAGACCACATAGTAGATCTTTCCCCGGCTGAGGGAACCGATGGGGGAGAGGCGGGTTGAGGACAGGTTAGGGCCCCCTTTACCCGCTCCCGGGGCCCTCCCAAATAAGGAAAGTGGTTTTTAAAGTTCCCGACCCACTCTTTGGGTGGGGGTTTTTTTAAAAAAATGTCATCTGGGGGGAAGTGGAAAGACCTATCAACCAAACAAAACCATTGGGTTCCCGAACAACACCCCAGCCCCCTAATGACACGGCCGTTTTGGCCTCACCGGTGAAACCCTTCTCTGAAACCCCCCTTTCGTGCTTTTCGACCTGGGGCCCGGAAAAGTTTTTGCCTCTGCCCAAATCGCCAAAGGGGAGACCTGCCACCTCTCGTCTGACATACTGTTTGTTCTAAAATGTACAGACACTGTTTGATGAAGAAAACTTTTAATGATTTAAAAACACACCTTTATTTGAATCCAAATTAACCCAGTAAAAACCTGGGAACCCTTTGGGTATAAAAAAGTGCTTTCCCCAAAAAGGGGAGGAAAAAATTTAAATTGGGGAAAGTGGGGGTTAAAAACTCTGTGTATTTTTCTGAATGTAAAAGCCAAAAAGGGGTTAATTAACCCTTTTGGGAAAAAAATTAACAAAAGAATTTCTTTTTTGGCGGTGAAAAAGAAAATTTTTTTTTACTAGTACAAACTTTAGAAAAAAACTTATTTTAAACCCCTGGATGTAAAATTTCTTTCCCAAACAATTGAGCAAACCCCCAAAAAAACAGCTTTTTACGTGTTAAAATGGCGTGTTTTTTACACTAAACAACAAGAGAAAAAAATTTTAATTAACCTTCGCTTATTACTTATGCTACAGGGAAAAAATTTTTTTTTTGGCGGTGAAAGGGGCGGTTTTTTTTTAGTCACCACAGCAGAAAAAAACCTTAATTAACCCCCGGGTTTTAAATTGCGCCAAACAATTGAGCAAAAACAAACTAAAGGCCCTTTTTAGCGTGTTACCCAAACCCTGTTTTTTACGCTACAAAACCCAACAAAAGAAAAAAAATTTTTAATTTAAACCCTTTGTTTGTAATTAGGCTACAGAAAAATTTATTTTTTTTGGGGGTGAAGACCGGGTTTTTTTTAGTCACCACAGCGGGAAAACAACGCTTTAAAATTTAACCCCCGGGGTTTAAATTTTCGGCCCAAAAAATATTGAGCAACCAAAACTACTAGCTTTTTAGCGTGTTAAAAATGGGGTGTTTTTTTTCGCTACACAACAAGAGAAAAAATTTTAAAATTTAAACCCCCGCTTGTGAATTAGCCTTTCAGGGAAAAAATTAATTTTTTTGGGGGTGAAAAAACGGTTTACTTTAGTCACCACAGCCCGCAAAAAAGACCTTAATTAAACCCCCGGGTGTAAATTGCGCCCAAAAAATTGAGCAAACCCCCAAAAATACTAAACTTTGAAACTGTTACAATGGATTTTTTTTACCTACACAACAAGAGAAAAAATTTTAATTAACCTTCGCTTTTTTGAATTAGGCTACAGGAAAAAAGTATTTTTTTTGGGGGGTGAAAAAAACGGTTTTTTTTTAGTCACCACAGCACAATACAACGCTTAATTAACCCCTGATTTAAAATTTCCCAAACAATTGAACAAACCCCAAAAAACAGCTTTGTAACGGTTTTCAATGGCGGTTTTTTTACCTACACAACAAGAAAAATTTTTTTTTAAATTTAAACCCTTTGCTTGTAAATTTTGGGTACAGGAAAAAAATATTTTTTGGGGGTGAAAAAGACAAAAAACCCCAGCACAAAACCCAACGCTTAAAATTTAAACCCCGGATGTAAAAATTTGGGGAAAAGAATTGAGCATCCAAAAATGAAGTGGGGATTTGGGAAATTTTAAAAACCTTTTTCTTTAAATGAATACAACAGGAACAGGCTTAGATCCCCCCTTGGGTAAAACAATGTGCTGTGACAGATAGTATTTAAAATGTAATGCAGCGCACTGGTCAAAAACTGGACTTCAGATCCAATACCCCCCCAAAATCAGAAAAAGAACTTAAGAGAACATACTCTTAACAAGCAGTAAAAACCCCCAAAAATCGCGTAAAAAAAATCATTCTTCCCTTTAAAAAGCTATTACAAGCACCGCGGCAGCAAACCCTTCCCCAATCAATTAAAAGTAAGGAGTTGGGGAGCCGCCAGCATCGCGCCCAAAATTATATAGTGCGGGGACCCTCACAGAAACCTCCGGGGGTCTGATTGGCTTCTCCTGCACATGTCATGCAGGGTATACCCCCCCCCTTCCCCCCGATTCTTTGCCCCAAAGGGGAACGCCCAAATTTCTTTGCAACCATTTTAAACAAACAAAAGCACACTTCATTCAACCAATTTCCCCCCAAAATTTTGACTTCTTTCCCAAAACCCAAGTTTTCCTGAAAATTTTAAACAAACCCCCTTTGTCAGAATCAATTCGCCCATCTCTACCTACAAACCCTACATTAACCTCATCCCCCGGCTAAAAATTGCTATTAAAACCGAAATTCCCAAAAAGAAGTTTAAAGTGTGAAAAATCAAACAGAAAAGAATCATATACCCATGGGTTTAAAAGAAAGCTAAATAAAAATCCAAATTGTTCATTGATCCAAAAGGGGTCCCCGGTCCTCAAGGGAAAATCCAAAAACACTCCCCTTTGTAAGAGTAAACAATCAAAATCCCCCCGTCTAGAAGATGGAGCTATGCGATCAATTCCACGCCATTTGGATTTTAGTAGCTTTCTGTAAATCCATAGTATATGATTCTTTACTGTCTGATTGCTTACACATTGACTTCTTTTTAAATTTTTGTTAAAAAGCAGATTTTTTTTTCCCGGGATGGGGGTTTAAAGTTTCGTTTTAGGGAATAAGGCCCAATATAATTTATGTGAACGCCCCTTTTTTTGTTCAGTGTACCTATAAACTACCTTTTGTTTTTTTCTGCCGATAAATGCCGTCATATAACTGATAGGATGCCAGCAGTAACTGTGTCTTGCATCTTTACTATGTAAAGGCGCCTGTGTTCTCGCTCGTACGCTGTAGTTGTCTGCGCATGCGCCGTAACTATAGACGCGGCCGCGGGCATCTCCGTGTCTTGGGGCGCACTGTCCCCTTTACGTCACATAGGGGCCCCAGGGGGCGCCTTTATCTAGCCGGGGACTTTTTGGGGAGCGGCGTCTTTTTAATACAGCCCTGCTGTGAAACCAGACCGGGGTGAAAGATGAATTCCAAAATTTAGATAAGCAGCGTGTATGAGCTTTTCTTTTCAAAGTATTTAATTGATTAGATGTTATAATCAAATGTTCGGCCCGCCCCCACGGCCCCTAAGTATACTTCTCTGTGTTTCCCTTTTTGACATAGAGGTAATGCCCCACCAGTATGTAAGGGTTTCATACTCCCTACATAAAAAAAAAGACTATAAATTTGGGTCTATATTTGGGCAAAAAGGAGATTAAGAAATTTGCAATATTCTGGCAGGCACTTTCCCTTTTTTTTTTTCCTACTTTACATATTGATTATTAACATTTTGCATTTGGGCCCTATACTTGGGTTTCCCCATTTCCCCATTGTCCCCCCGATGTGACCAAATAATATCTTTTTAATGGGCAAACAAGTTTTGGGAAAGGGACCATTAACTTTTTTTAAAGGGGCCCGGGTTTTTTTAGGGGGAGGGCGGTGACCCGGGGAAAGCCCTGATCGGCCCAAACACCTGTCTGTGGGTTAGGGGTAGGGGAGTTTAGTTTAAATTTGGGCCTTTTTGGACTAATAAAACACCATAGGTTTTTTTTCTTTTGTCTTTTTTTTAATATTTTGATATTTTTGTATTGGATGTCGCGCGTTTAAAAAGGTTTTAAAAAGTTACATATTTTTCGGTTTTTAAAAAAAACACTTTTTCCATCAAGTTTAAAACCCGGGGGGGGGGGAAAAGGGGGGAGGGAGAGAGACAAGATTTAACCCAACCCAACCACTGTTAGTTCCCTGGAACCCCCAAGGGGAAAAAACCAATCCCGCTCCCAAAGGGGGACCCTACTTTTTTCCCCAGACCTCCACAAACCCGGGTCCGAATTTTTTCTACACGTACGCAATTTTAAAATTCCTTTTGTTCCAGGGAAGGGATCTAAGCCTTTTCCCGGGCACCCCCCTTTCAGTTTCCCGCTGGGGACCAGCTCCTCAGGGAGGGTATTCCACAATTCACATTTTTTACATGAAGAACCTTTTTCCCCCCTCTGGAGATTAAATCCCCCTTTTTTTTCTAGTCCCCAAAGGGAAAGTTTCCCCCTTTTCATTTAGGGGGCTTCACTTTAAATAATTTTCCCCCCTACTTTTTTTTAGGGACCATTTTTTAAAAATTTATATAAAAATTTAATCATGTCCCCCCCCAACCGTCCCTTTTCCCCAAGACTAAAAAAATTCAATTCTACTAACCTCCCCCATAACTAAGAAGCCCCCATTCCCCCCCAAAGATTTTGGTTGCTCGTCTTTGACCCCTCTAAACTCCCTTTCATCTCTTCTTAAACTGGGGGGGCAAAACTGAAAAAGCAATTCCCAAGTGAGGACACACCAATGCTTTGGGACAGCGGCAGAATTTCATACTTGTCCCCAAGTCCCTGCCTCTTTTAATACACTCCCCAAAAACTTACTTGCCTTAGAGGCAGCTATTGACATTTCATGCCCGTTCAGGGGGTCCCATATCTACAAAACGCCCAGAAACTTTCTCAACAATGATTCTCCAAGTTTTTTTTCTCCCCTAAGTTAAAAATTAAAATTATTTTTTATGCCCTTTTTTTCCTCAAAGTAGATAGATTTGTAAATTTTGGGCAGGGGTTTAACACATCTCTCCTATCCATTGAGGGTTTTTGTATTTGAATTTCTACAGCAGGCGGGTTTTTCTTCAAAAGGGTCTATCACTGAACAATGGTCCTTAGACTCTCTTGAGGTCTTTTCAGATAAACCAGTTATTCAACAGCAGAGTTTACCAACTCTGACGATTGCATTTAAAAAAACTACTAAGAATATAAAGCATTCGCATCTTGGTGGGAGGTTGAAAGTCTCCAACAATACATTAAAAACGGTATTGTCCCTCGTGGACTCCGTATCGATCTTAACCCCTCAAGGGGCCCAAAAAGTCTCGGGTTTTTTCCCCAAATTGGGGGAAAAAAAATAGTCTTGCCTCTTAAACTTATGTCACTCCTTCTTGAAGAAGAGAGAGCAGCCTTAGATACTTTAAACAAAAGATTTTAAAAAAACAAATAAACAAAATTAAAAATTTTTTTAAAAAAACCAATTATAAAAAAAGATAAATCTCTAAAAATTCAAATTGAACACTTTCAGTATCATCTGAAAGACCGCAAGCACCGGCAGTTCCTAAGAGATCTGATGGATTTTCGTGAAAAGAAAGCTTACGTTTGTCTGACTAACAGAAACACTCCAAAAGACACATATACAGATTTATCCTCCACTGAGACGGATCAGTCAGACTCAGAGAAGGAAACAAATCAAGCATGTTCGAGATCACAAGGTCGGTCTAGGAACAATAGAGGTAGGAGAGGATTTCCAAGAAATAGGGGTAACAATTTTTGTTTTTTAGACCCCAACAACATTTACCAGCTGAGAGAAAGGACAAACACTCCATCTTACTGAGTATAGGCAACAACGCTAAGGTTAGAGTAGGAGAATCATATGATACAACCCAAAACACTGAAATTATTAATCTTTCAGGTGTTACTTTATTTCCAGACAAGATGCAATTGCTAATTAAGTGTTTGTCCTTTGTCCCTTCTACCAAATTTAATCTTTTTAACTGGATAAAAGTTTAAAACATTTTTTCCCAGGAAATTAAAATTGGAAGAAATTTTTTTTTTAAAAATAAGGAAACGAGAAAGGCCTGATTTGGGAATTCCCAAAGAATGTTAGGGGAGTGCACTTTTATTTACATAAACCCACCCCCAGAATGAACTAGGGAAGAGAACATTTACTAAATTGAAAACTAAGAGCTCCAAGATGCCCCCTATTGGGGATGTCTCTTGCGTAAATGTCTTTCTAGACTTGGTCCTAAGAGACTTGACCAAACTTAAGAATTTTAAAAAGAATAACATCTCTAATGTAGAATAGTTGGCCCTCAAAAGACTTTAAAAAAAAATGAGCTATGTATAAAGCCTTCAAATAAAGGAGGGAATATTATGGTTCTTAACTACCAACAATATTGCGGGATGTGCGACACACTCCTTTCTGATAGAACATTTACCTAAAATTTTCATCAATCCCACTAATTTTTTTTAAACTGTACCAGATCAATTGATTAAAGCAAAAAACTGAAGCATTGAAAAATTTTGAATTTGAATTTCTATATAAATGTTTTCCAAGAGTGGCCTCATTCTATGCACTTCCGAAAGTGCATAAGGGAGTCACACCCCAAGGGGCCCCCTAATTCTGGAAAAAAAGGTTTTTTGTGAAAACTGGGACTACTTTAATCATATTTTTTGGCCCCATTCGTTCAGGCTCTACCTTCCTACACAAGGGACACAACAGATTTATTGAGGCGTATAGAGGGTTTATCCATCAACCCTGATGCATTTCTAGTGAGCATAGATGTGGAATCGCTTTATACCTCTATCCCACATCATCTGGGACTAGAAGCGGTTAGATTTTTTCTGACATCCAGAGGAATTCAATTTAAGGCGCACAATGACTTTATAATTGACTTATTAGAGTTTACCCTCACTAAGAGTTACTTTTTGTTTGACGGAGTGGTCTTCCACCAGCTATGAGGGAACAGCCATGGGCAGTGGTTATGCTCCCGCCTAAGCAAACCTGTACCTCGGCTGGTGGGAGGCCACCGTCGTGTTTGGGGATAATCCCCCCTTGTTTTCTGACAAGATAGCCCTATGGGGGGTTATATTGATACATTTGAATCGGGGAAGGGGCCCCCGAAAGAATTCGGGATCAGTTAAACAACTAAATGTGAATTCTTTAAATTTGAAATTCACGTCTGAACTGGATACTGTTTCCCTACCATTTCTTGACATAAAGATTAACAAGAACCATCAAGGCGACTTATAAACCACTATCTTTCAGAAGGCCACAGCAATAAATTTGCTGTTGCATTGGGAGAGTTGTCACCCTGAGCCCCTAAAAAGGGAAACCTAGAGGGCCCAAATCGCGTCTGAACAAACTGTTCCTCGTTGGAGGAATTCAAGAAAGAATCTGGCAATCTGAGAAAACGTTTTGTATCGAAGGGTTATCCAGACTGCGTTTTGAGACAAGCATACCAAAGCCTTCAAAAAATCGTTTTTTGACTTTTTACATCGAAAGTCCCCGAGGAAGGGAAAAGACAATGTCAATTCCCCTTTTGGGACCTTGACAGTGCGACTCCCAGGCAAAAAAGTTTTTAACGCACTGGCACATTCTAAGAATGGATCCAGATTTAAAAGATTATGTCGTGAGGGCCTCCCTTTCCTTTTGACAGGGCGAAACCCTTTGGTTTCTTGTCAAAAGTCATTACATTGGACCTACGAAAGGTACCTGGTTACAACAACCTAAAGGTTCTTTTTTAGGGGTTGGTTGACTGCTCTTTTTGCTCATTTGTAGAACGATCTACCATTTTTCTAGACATCAGGGGTGAAAAAGTATTTAACATCAATTATTTCATGAACTGTAAATCTACCCACGTGATCTATCTCATGACATGCAGTTGCGGCATGAGATATGTGGGCAAAACGTCTTTGACAACCCCGCTTCAGAATCGGGGGGCATTTTGGGGGATATTGCCATTAAAACCGATACTCCGGGCCCCAAAGACATTTTTTTATGCGGAAAATGGAGGCAATGCAAACTGTCTCAAATGGCGTGGAATTGATCGCATAACTCCATCTTCTAGACGGGGGGATTTTTTACGTTTAATCTTAAAAAAGGGAGGGTTTTTGAATTTCACCCTTTAGGGGCACAGACACCTTTTTTGGGCTTCCCTTTAACATTTGGGTTTTAGTTCTTTTTTGTAAATCCATAGTATATGATTTTTACTATCTGATTTTAAAACATTGACTTCAATTTTAAAATTTTTTCAAAAGCAGAATTTTTTGCCTGGGATAGGTTTTTAAAGTTTTGTTTTTTTTTTTTTTTAGGTAATAAGGCTAATATAATTTATGTGCACTCCCCTTTTTTTGTGCAGTGTCTTGGATATGATTTGTGTTGGAACCCCTTTTCCTATAAACTACCCTTTTTTTTTTTTTCTGCCATAAATTCCCCCTTATAAACTGATAAGATGCTAGCATAACTGTTTTCTTGCATCTTTACTATGGAAAGGCCCTTTTTTCTCGCTCGGAAATGTAATTGTCCCGCGAAGCGCCGCAAATATGGATGGGCCCACGGGATCTCCGTGTTCTTGGGGGGCAATGCTTTCCCTCACATAGGGCCCAGGTGAGCGGGTTTATCTAGTGTGCACGTTTTTGGGAGCGGGGTTTTTCTAATACGCCCATGCTGTGCATTTCCCGGAGGGGTTAAAGATAGTTTTTATTTAGGTAAGCAGCATGTATGAGCTTCTTGAATATTTATTTGTTTTAGAGTGATAATAAAATTTAATTTTTGGGCGATTCCCCTTGGCTATCGAGATCAAATCATAGCCCGATAGTCGGCCCTATCGAAAAGGGTTTTTCGATAGTGAGCATCGATTATGCGCGAGGGGACCAAAAAGGTCTTTTGGGAAAGGAGCAAAAACACCTTAATTATTACACCCAAAAAAGGGCTGGAGAACTAAAATTTTAAACTTTCCAAAACCCAAAAAATTTGGAACGTGTACATCTTAGGCAAAAAACACTTAGGTTAAAAAATTTCACAAAAAAAAAAGTCCAAAACCAAATTTTAATATCCCTGTCTTTTTTCCACAGTCTGCCCCTTTAAAAAATGCTCACCCCCCAAATTAAAAAGTGCCAGAAGGCATTTTATTTAAAAACCATATGTTCTTGAATGGACATAAATACCCCTGCCCTGGAACGCAGCATGAGCCCAAACCTGCATGACCCCCACTTTTTAAAAAAGTGGGGAAAAAAGGAGTTTTTTCAACCACCTTTTTTATTTTGAACTGGACTTTTGATATCCCTTCCCTTTGGGCCACAGATGAGCCCCAAACCGCATGCCCCCCACATTTAAAAATTTCCGGAAAAAGGAGTTTTTAAAACCACCTTTTTATTTTTAACTGGACTTTGGGACTTTTACCGCCCTGGGCCACAGCAGAGCCCCAAACCTGTATGCCCCCCACTTTTAAAAAAGTCCCGGAAAAAAGGAGTCTTTAAACCAACCTTTTTTAGTTTCCCCTGGACATTGACTATACCTTTTCCGGGGGCCCAACAGCATGACCCCAAAAACCTGATGCCCCCCACTTTTAAAAAAAGTCCCGGGGAAAAAAGGAGTTTTTTAAAACCCCTTTTTAGTTTCACTGGACATTGCCCTATCCCTTTGCCCGGGGCCCACAGCATCCCCCCAAACCCGCATGACCCCCCCCATTTAAAAGGGGCCGGGAAAAAGGAGCTTTAAAACCACCATTTTGTTTCACTGGACATTGACAATCCCTTTTCCCCCGGGCCACAGCTTTACCCCCAAAACCCGCATAAACCCCCACTTTTAAAAAGTCCCGGAAAAAGGGTTTTTTCAACCACCTTTTTAAATTTTAAAACGGGAAACATTACTATACCTGCCCGGGGCCCACAGAAATGCCCCCCAAAAACCTGCATGACCCCCACATTTAAAAATTTCCGGGAAAAAAGGAGTTTTTCAACCACATGTTAGTTGAACTGGACATTGACTATACCTGTCCTGGTCCACAGAATACCCAGGGCCGGAGTTACAGGGTGCGGTGAAAGGCCCAGGCTGGCGTCGTCATCTATTAAAACGAGGTTTAAAATGCACCTGATGACGCTAAGCAACGAAAAACTGTCGTGCTGACGCAGAGTGCGGAAGCGGAAGTGTGAGACTCCAGCCTTCCTCTGTACACAGTCAATACCTGTGGAGCGCTTGCCATCCGTATGAGTGTGGGACATTGAGCTTTCACTTGGAAATACTGTGGGTTAACGCTCTGTTACACCAGGTGCCTTTTCTCTGGCATTCTTTTTGTCTTTTTATCAACATGCTGGAGGAAATGGGTCTCTGTACTTGTTCCTCTGTCTGTGCTCCATACTCCAAGTCCTCTGAATAACCTACTCTGGTCAAGTTTTTTCCTCGTCCTACCTTGTAACAATTTCAGAGGAATTTTTTAACAGGCTTATTTTGAACATGCAAGTTTTTAGTACTTTTAATTCTAGAAAAACACATTTTTTAAAATAGGATGGAATCCCACCATGTCTTTGTTCTCTTTTTTTCATTGTATAAAATGGTTGTCTCAATACAGGATTGATAGCTATGTTAAAAGATCTTGCAAAACAAGTCATTTTGCAATATGTGTCCTATTAACAGTGTCCTACCTAGTCCTGTTTCTGAAAGCACCATCAACCGTGAGCCACTTTTGACCATTGTGAAGAAAAAAAATGTCTGTTAGAAACAACATTTTTTAGAATAGATCTGTAGTATAGATGCATTTCACAGCAAAATGCCCCCCAAAATTCAAAGCATGACCTTGAGCCACTGTGGTCAATTGTGAAAGAACAAATGTCTGTTAGAAACAACATTTTTTCATGAATAGGACTGTAGTATAGCTGCATGTCACAGCAAATTGCCCCTAAAAATTCAAAGCATGAACCGTTGAGCCACTTTGGTCAATTGTGAAGAACAAATGTCTGTTAGACAACAACATTTTTATATAATAGGACTTAGTATTGCTGCTTTTAAAGCAGACATGACCCAAAAAAATTATAAAATGCTTCTCAGCCACTGTTAAAAATTGTGAGGAAGAAATGCCACTTAGAGCCACATTTCTGTTACAAAGGACCATGAATTATTGCTGTATCTCACAGCTACATGACCAAAAAATATAAATATGGACTTCTCAGCCACTAATTAAAAATTGTGAGCGGAGAAATGCCACTTAGAATCACATTTTCTGTTCCTAAGGACATGATTATTGCTGTATCTCACAGCAACATGACCTCAAAACATTGAACAATGCGAAAACTTCTTATGATAAAGTGAGTAAATGGAATACGTGTGTGTCATTGGAAACCTTGCTGTCTTTTACAGTCTCCCTCAAGCAAAACCAGCAAATGAAATGTTGGGAAAAGAGATAAAAAATTGCAGTAAGAAATGATCATTAAAAAAAAGTTTTCAAGAAGGAACATTCTGTTTTGAAGAGGAATGTGAGTAGACTGCATCTAATCGGTGACCTCGGCAATTGGGGCACAACATCATCAGAGTATCATGCCTTGATTCATCTTGAATGAAGTCAAACGATCCACATTATCTGGTGGAAAGCCGGATGCGTTTGTCTGTAATGGACTCTTCCTGCTCGTGCTGAAGGCTCCGCTCAGATATGACGCTGGCTTGCTGGGCAGGACAACACCTCTATGGCGTGACGAGCCAGCTCGGGCCATTCGTCCATTTTGGATACCCAGAAGTCTATTGGGTCCGGAACACATGCAAAAACATCGGTGTTGAGACGCAGATAGTCGTGCACCATGATCTTAGCTGATCTCTGTGTGTTGGATGTGTGCCCTGCATTGCATGCGTTGGTGAGGTGGTAAACAAAAGATTGCCAGAGGTCACCCATTAGGCTTCTGCCACCTTGCCTGCTGCTGCCGCTACGCCTACTTGGCACTCTACTGCTGTCACGTCGCTGATGTTGTTCCACCGTGACATTTGGGGAACGTGAAGCAGACGCAACAGATGTCTCCAGTTGATCAATCAGCAAGGTCTCCATTTCCTGCATTTTACTCTCTATTTGGGTGGGTGGAAGGAAAGTGCTGATTTTTGTTTTGTACCGGGGATCCAGGAGGGTGGCCACCCAGTAACTGTTGTTCATTTTGATGGCCTTAATGCGAGGATCATGTTGGAGGAAATGGAGCATCCAAGCACTCATGTGAGAGATGGAGCCTTGATTTCCCAAGCCTCTGGGTCGAGGGGCACTAGCAAACTGATCTTCCTCATCTTCCTCCTCCGCCTCAAATTCGCGCCAACCTCTTTCCAAGGCAGGGACGTCGGTAACATCGGTGTCTAGGAATACCTCCTCCTCTCCTCCTCGCTGCCTCGGCACAGCTTCAACACAGCCCTGACTTGCCTGAGATGATGCACCCTGAGAGCTGATGCGCCACCTTGCACTAGCTCTGGACCCGAACCACTGCCTAATGAAGACCGATGAAATTGTGAAACTGTCGGGCCTTGTGGATTTGACGGAGAGAAAGGCTCCGTGTCCGCATCTGTGTCCGTCTCCTCCTCCGTCGCTGGCGGGACCTGTTGTTTCAGAGTGTCAACGATCGTTCCAGAACTAAGATCACCACAATGCTCATGCTGACAAGGGCATTGTCCGCACTGACCATTTTGGTGGCTTCTTCAAAACTGGCAAGGATGGTGCAGAGCTCTTTCACCTGCCTCCACTCTCGGTGGTTCAACACCCCGAGGTCCGTACCGCTGCTTGTCAGGCCATGTGTCACTTCGTACTGCGTAATGGCATTGCGCTGCTGCCACAATCGCTGGAGCATGTGGAGGGTGGAATTCCAGCGTGTTGCCACGTCAACAATGAGACGGTTGACGGGGAGGCCGAGCTGACGCTGCAACGCAGCCAGGCGGGACGAAGCAGGGTGCGAACGGCGGAAGTGCGAACTCAGACCTCGAGCCTTCTTCAGCAGGCAGTCCAGACCCGGGTAGCTCTTTAGAAATTTCTGGACGACAAGGTTCATGACATGTGCCAGGCAAGGGATGTGCTCCAGCCTACCGATCTTAAGGGCGGCCAGCAGATTTCGCCCGTTATCGCACACCACCTTGCCTGGCACAAGGTTCTTGTCACCCAGCCAGCGCTCGGTCTCGTTGCTTAGAGCCGTCCACAGCTCCTGACCTGTGTGTGGACGGTCTCCAAGGCAGATTAATTTCAACACGGCCTGGTGTCTCTGGGCACGTGATGCCACCAGAGGACCTTGGGGGAAAGAGCCCTGCACCATCCCTGCGGTTTTGAAGAGCGTGCGCCGAGCCTGAGAGCCACCGTCACCCCCAGAGACATCCACCCAGCTCACCCAGTGAGCTGTCACAGAGATATAGCGGCCTTGGCCGTGCTTACTAGTCCATGTGTCGGTGGTGAGATGGACTTTTCCGGACACAGATGCAGACAACGCGCTTGAAATTTTAGATGACACGTGGCTGGCCAGGGCAGGGACGGCTTTTCTGGCAAAGAAATGCCTGCTCGGCATCTGGTATTGGGGGCAAGCGAGGGCCATGACGTGGCGGAACCCATCTGTGTCCACCAGACGGAAAGGCAACATTTCCAAGGCCAAAAGCCTGGCAATGCCGACATTCAGGCTTTTGGCTTTGGGATGGTTTGGGTTAAAGTGTTTCTTCTGCTCCCAAAACCTGGAAGACAGAAGGCTGGCTGCTAGACTGGCCGCTGTACGGCGTGCAGGTCGTCAAACTGGCGGAAGGAGAAGGGGTAGGATGGGTCTCTGGTGGTGCGGGTGGTACTCGGGCGACGGTGGAGGCTGAAGCGGAGGCTGATCCCTGATCATGACTCTGAGAGACATGGGCAGCTGAGGAACGCTTGGTGGTGGCGGAGGAGGAGGAGGCGGGGGGAACAGAGGGTGTGACAGTGGTTGGAAGCCCGGCGTGGGTTTCTGGCCTTTTTTGGCCAAGTGTTCCCTCCATTTCAAATCATGCATTCGCTGCATGTGACTAGACATGTTGGTGGTGGTTAACCACTTAAGGTTCTTGCCTCTACTTATGCGTTTACGGCAAAGGCGGCATATGACATCGCTGGGTGAATCAGAGGCTTGCTCAAAGAAGGCCCAGGCTTGAGAGGTCCTGGACCTTTTGACGGCGATAAGCGAGGAGCGGGGTTTGCGCTGACCGTGGCTGGCGGAATCATATCAGCGGACTTCTGCGCCCGCCCTCTCCCTTTTTGTGGCGGGACCCGTATTGACACTACCCATCGTCTTCTCCTCGTCCACTGATGAAGCGCTCGCAAGAATTCTGCGGAAAGACCAGGATGGATCCGCAATGTCGTCATCATCATTCATCAATCAACACAGGTGACTTGGTCGTCCTGACTTTCTGCATCCAGAAGCTGCGGGCTACAAGCAAGGGGCACTGCAAGGCGTTGCCGGACCGCCCGGGATTTTTGCGATTGACCGGCTTCCTTCACCTCCTCTGATGGATCAGTAACTGGGCGTCAGAGCTGAGTAAAATCATCACTCTTGATCTTTTAACATGCCTTCTGACCCCAACCGCATTTTGTCATCAAAGAGGTCTTCAGAAAATGGATTATCCACAGTGGTGGGTACACGAGTTGACATTTGGGCTGCTTCATGTTGGACAGATGCTGATGATGCTGATGACGACATTTGTGGCCGTGACTGCAAGGACGAGGAGGTAAGACTGCTAGATGCAGGTTGCATTAACCACTGAAGGACAGATTGGCGACGATGTTCGTTACTTAGATTCACAGGGCCCTGACCCAGCGATGACAGGCCTGACGGTCCTGCAACTGACGATCCGCTGGCATGCGTGTTGTCGCCAGCACTGGAAGGAGCCCCTTCTCTCGTACCTCTACCTCCATGTGCTACCCCCCTCTTTGCTCGCTTACCACCTGCATTTCGCTCCATGTTCAGAAATATAAAAATTTGAGAAGGTATGGAATAGTTTTGGAAAGTCTCTTATTAAAAGACGGCAAATCACAGCTATTCTCAAATCCCTCTAATCAAAACAAAATTGCTGGATTCAAATTTAACTGCAAGGTGTCTATCAACAAATCTGGACTGGGCAAAAGTCCAAAAAACAGTTATCTGTTATGTTTTGGTATAATAAACGGTATTTTTGCACCTTTCAATCACCTGTGGTGAATATAGAATTGCTGTTTTAAGATTTACGTAGATGCTGCGTCAATGAACAGTGCTGGGTGCGCAAAAGTCAAAAAACACGTAACTGTTATGTTTTGATATAATAAACTGTATTTTTTGCACCTTTCAATTCACCTGTGGTGAATATAGAATTGCTGTTTTAAGATTTACGTAGATGCTGCGTCAATGAACAGTGCTGGGTGCGCAAAAAACAAAAAAAAACGTAAATGTTATGTTTTGATATAATTTAAACGGTATTTTTTGACCTTTCAATTCCTGTGGTGAATTAAATTTTTTT
>JAODAL010033294.1:0-45757 GCA_025379985.1 Phyllomedusa bahiana | reverse complement strand
AACCCCGGGGTTTTTTGCGCCCCCCCGGCGCGCGAACGTTGGACGGGGCTTTTATAAAAGCCCTGACCCCAGAGATCCCAAAAGCTGGGGGGGAGCGGAGGAAACCCCCACAAACCCGGTTTTTTTTAACCCTTTGATTGCGGTGGTGCGTTACGCAGCGAAATTTAAAAGAGTTCCCTGCTTGTCGGGTTTTCAAAAAACCCGGTCACCCGAAGAGTCGGGGGAAGGCCTGCACAGTCGCACTGGGGCCTGGAGGACCCCAGAGCTGTCTGTTAACAACCGTGATAAAGGCCAGCCTTTTTTTTGCTATCCTAAACATGCCTGTGTCGATGACACGATTAAAATGTTTGCATTATGAATATGTAAAACTTACAAAGTGTAAAAAAAAAAAAAAAAAAAAGAAAAAACAGTTTTTCCCTTCAGGGGGTTTTAAAAAAAAGGAAGAAAAACCCATAAAAAAGTGTAAAAAATAAATAAATAATTAAATAATAAAATAAAACTAAATATTTAATAAAAAATAATTGTTCATAAATTACACACACACAAAAAAATCACATTTAGGAAATTTCCACTGACCGTAATAACCTGGGGAATTTAAATTTAAAAAGTTATTTACGTGTGAAATAAGAACAGTGTAATAAAATTTGTAAAAATTTTTTTCAAATTTTAAAAAATTCTGCAATTATTTATAAGTAAACTTAAAAATTTCCCCAAAAAGTACAATTGTCTCGAAAAAAAAAAGAGGCCTACCCAAAACGGCTCATTGAAAAAAAAAAAAAAAAGTTAAAAACTTTTAAAAAAGCAAGGGGGGAAAAAACAAAAAAAAAAACCGTTTGGCATTAAAGGGGTTGTCTGTACAAAGAATTGTTTTTCAAATTTAGGGAAACAAAAAAAATAAAGACATTTTCCAAATATATTGTTTGTTCTCTGTTTCCCCTAAGGAGATACAAGTAAAATTTTATGCCCTCCCTGGCTATTTACCCCCTCAGTAACCAACTGTAAACAATTTCCCCCTGCTGTTTTTTTCAATGAATAAACGTGATGTGTATCAAAAAGGTCGTGTCCTGTGTGTCGCGTAAAAAAGCTTGATTTATGTAAATAAAACAGAACTGTAATTAGGGTTTTGTTTTGGGGATCAGATAAGAAGCCCTGTTAGTGTTTAAAAGAAGAAAAATTGATCAAAATTTAGTCTGAAAGAACAGCAGGGGCTGTACAAGATGGAGCTTATGAAAAATTAGTCGTCTGAACCCGGGAAGTGGCAGAGTTTTTAAATTATGATTCTCTGAAACTCTGAGGGGGACAACCCCTTAACTACTTTTAGGCCTGGAGTTAAGGGTTAAAGTTAAATGAGTCTGCCCCAGTTTTTAAGTATGCAAAGAAGTTAATCAGCAAATAATTTTGGGCCTAAAAATGAAATGGTGTTAAAAAGTAGGGTTATGATTGGACATGAAGCAGTTCTAAATTGTTTAAATTTCTGGTAAAAATGTCCAAAAGTTGAACCCTGTTCTTTTTTCGGGTCATACATACAGGAGCTTTTTTGTGCCAATGAACAACTTGGTTCAGGCAGACCCCTTTTTAAAAATTGGTCTGGTGTTCCGCAGAAAGAGCCTGTTTGTTCTTGGTCTAAATGTGGGACTCTTTTGGGTTTTGTGGTGCGAAAAGCCCCAAAAGCCCCTCATCTTGGGTGCGTTTAAAATGGGCGGGTCCCTAATTTTGGAGTGTGTTGAAAAAATTAGGAACAGGGCTGCACCATTTTGGGGTGAAAGGACACCAAAACTGTCACTTGTCCCCTATATTTAAAATTTTCTGTCATATGAGTACTTTGATTGCAGGTTTTCATAAAGGGAGTGGGGTCCAGAATCTATTTCTGGTGTACATGGTAGGTTATGCTTGGGGGTTCTCTACCTTGCTTTTACTGCAGCGTTCTGTTTCTATTCACTGTATTAACACACCCCAAAAAAACCTCCTAGAATTCACCGAAAAACCCCGACCTGCATTTTTTGCCATGCCTTTCCCATAATCCACACCTGTTATTTAGCCCCTGCCAAACTTGTCAAATTTAGGTGCAAAAAGTGCAAAAAAAACCCTAAAAAATGTGGTGCAAAATGCCTAAAACTAATGCAACATTTTGTACAAACATCCCAAATATAGAAATTTAAAAATCCCTTTATTTGGTTTCGATTACTGTTTTGGGGTAATCTATTGTAAATTTTTTCAATTTAATTTCAGAAATTCTGATTAAACCCCTTTACTGAATTTGAAAAGTACGTTCCTTTTTGCTGGTTAAGGTGTTTGTAGGTCACAATAGAGTCCGCGCCTACACGCGGGCCCGGTTGATTTTTTCAGTAACCTTTTTTGGGTCATTTCATTTCCCCTAAGAAAATTTTAATAAAAAAAATAATCCCAAAATGGTAAAAATAAAAAAATACATTTCATCGTGCAAAAAAAGATGTACCCTCATCAGGTCTATAGGTTAAAAAAAAAAAAATTTTTTCAGTAAAAGAAGATGGGCTGCAGCAAAAGTTAGGAAAGGGAGGGAATTTTTTTATTTTAAGTATTAAATCATAAAGAAAAATATAATATATTTTATTTTATATATTTTATTTAATTTTTATAAATATATATATAGTTTCCGGAATAGATTGATCTGCGAAAACAGATAAACATATTTACACATCAACTCAGAGTGAATGTCATAAAAAAACCCCAACAAAAAAATAGCACAGGTACGTTTTTTTTTTTTTTATTTTTCCCCCCTTAGAATTTTCTTTTGGTTTTTTTCCCGTTGATTGGGCAATGGCCCATTAAAAAGTAAACTTTCCTCGCAAAAAAAGAAAAAACCTCATATGTTTGGAGATGGAAAAAAATTAGAGAGTATGCTTTTGGAAGATGAGGAGGAAAAAAATGAAGAGCCATATTTTATGACTATTGTTTATTTGCTTTGTCCTTTTTAAGTGGGGATTGGTAACCTTTTTTTTAAAAATTTATGTTACCTGAGAATTTGTCCTTAATGTGTTTTTTTTTTATGTGGTGTACAAGATAAGTTTTTAGATCCAAGACCCATTGTATTATTTTTATCATTTTTTTTAGGGGCCCCCCGGGACCGTGCTGTTTTTGGCAGAAAGGGAAAAAGTCTGCAGAGCTCACTCAATCCCCGATGTCTTTATAGTCAGAGATTGCAGCAGGTATGGTGACCGGCTTTCTCAGAAATTTGCCCCCCCGAATTTGGCCACAAGGAACTGTTGGTGGGAAAATTTTATGAAGATTTTGGGGAAATTTGGAATGCTGGATGTCTAAGCATGAAATTACTACAGGGTAAGATGATTGTCACAGTTATGTCAACAATAATGGGATTAAGCAAAATCTTTCATGTCCACATTAATTATTTCATGGGGATGATGCTAATGAGATACATGCATGAAAAGGGTACATGGATGAGATCATAAACTTTGTCAGAGAACTGGCAGCATTTGAAAACGGTATTGCATCATTCGCAGTAGTAACACTAAATGCTTAAATAACAATAACACTAACATAAAAGTATCCCAGATATGATTTCCAGATATTGATTTACTAAAAGTGGACCCAGGTTTCTTACATTTAAAGGACTTATCCCATGCTTCATTTGTATACTAAAAAGTCTGAAAAGGCTCTTAATAGTTGTTTAAAATTAACGTACAGTGTTTCTAGCAAAAAATAAATTTAATTAACGTACAGTGTTTCTAGCAAAAAATAGATTTGTAGCATTATTTTTTTCCCAATGTTTCCCTTTGGAGGTAGTGCTTATCTTTGCTACTAAATTTGGGGAGGGCTCTTCTTCCCCTTCCGGCAGCTGTAGTCCCATCTTGCTTTTCCTGCATATAAATAATGTGACTTCCAGAATAGTAAAGATAAACTGAACATTGTGTGACACCCACCATATGCACTCCCTTAGGAACCACTGGAAATATAATAAAATAAAACAATAAGGCTGCATTCTAATGTTCAACTTTTTAGATGTCATTTTTGAAGCCAAAACCAAGAATGGACTTAAAACAAGAAGTATTGGTCTTTCCTTAAAGGGGTCTATATTATGTGACCCAGCAGGCTTGACATGCCTTTCCCCAGAGCATGCCCCACTCTAGTCAAATACATGTCTGTTTAGGTAGAATATGAGTAGCTACAATGCAGCTGAGTGGTTAGCATTTCTGCCTTTCGGCATAGGAGTCCTAGAATCAAATCCCTGTAGGAACTAAACATGTGGATTTTCTTTTCTCAGTGCACATACCTGAATGAGGTTTTTTTTTCTTTTTATTTATTTGCACTGTTTGACCAATTACTAAGACGAACAGAGGACAGGAGTAAAATGACAGCACCTGGGGTTGAACAGTCGCTCAGTAGTGAGTGTGTGTGATTAGTAAGCACAGTAGAGACTGACAGTAGCTGCCTTAGAGGAGAGGTGATGTCTGAGCATGTGTGGCTAGGATGAAGAGCTCTCGTCCTTGGTCATATACCCTAAGGACGAGATGTACACTGATCTGATGATCACTAAGATAGCTGCTAAAACAAAACAGTACAGAATTTTTTAATAATGATGAATGGTGAAAATGTTTATTATTTAATTTAAAGCTTCCCACATCAACAAGTGCATCCAATTACAATCCATTCCTAGTTATGGCGTCAAAAATTGAATCTAAAAATCTGAATGTTTGAACACAGCCTAAAGGCCTAAAGAGTTCATATATGTTCTCAAAATGCAGAACTATAGAATCCTAACAAAATAGGACGAAGAAGTCTTAACTTTCCTCCTTATAAATCGGTCAGAGAAGGACCAGCGCACCTGTAGTAGCATTATAAAGCAGTACAGTTATTCTGTTGTCAGTTCTTTGAACAGAGAATTACTAAACAGAGACCTGGCAATGGTAAGGATGACTGAGCATGTGTGTCCACCAGCACTCTGCTCATTAGGTGGACTGACACTTTGCAATACATTTTAAACAGAAGCAATTGTGTTTTCTAAACTTTATATTTATGTATATATGATATATATATATATATATATATATATATATATATATATATATATCATATATATATATATTTTTTATATATATTTATTATATATATATATATATAAAATTTTGTATACATAATGTTATATATATCTCAACAGTGTTTATTTTTTTGACCTATGCAGTGATTATCATATTTAATGATGTCACAACCCCTTTAATACATGCACAACACATGTAAAGAAATCCGAATTACTATTACCGCTGGCTTCATGCCCCGTCACCCGCGGCCGGGGGGGGCTCCGGCCGCAGGTGATTATTGCATTATTATCGCAACCTGTCATGGTCGCGATAATAAAGCCGCAGACAGGAGGAGTGAGCTCCCTCTGCCAACGATCGGCGAGGCAGCGGCAGAGATTTCCGCTCGCCCGTTCCTTTCCGGACTCCCGGATGCTTTCTGAAAGCATCCGGGTAGTCTGGTGGACGTCACCTGCCCACAATGCAATTGTGGGCTGGTGTCATTAGTTGCCATGGCGACCCCTGCACAGCAGTAACGCTGTGCACAGATTCCCTCTTCAAAAACAGCAATCTAATGATTGCTGTTCCCCAGTGAGGATTTGCAGTTACAAATCCTAAATGGGGAAAAAGTAAAAAAATGTGAAAAAGTAAAAAAAAAAAGTAAAAAGTAAAACACAAAAACACAAAAAATAAAATTAAAACCATGTACACTGCCCTTTTCTCTTTACAAAGCCAATCCCCCCAAAAAAAGATCAAAAAAAAATTTAAAAGGGCACCCATATTTGGTATCCCCGCGTGCGTAACGCCCCACCCTACAAATCTGTTACATTAATTAACCCCGTACGGTGAACGCCTTAAAAAAAAAAACAAGAAACAGTCACAGAATTGCGAATTTTTGTTACATCCTGCAGCAATAAATGGAATAAAAAGCGATAAAAAAACTGATATAAATCCCAAAAGTTGTACCAATTTAAAACGTCGTTCTTTCCGCAAAAAAAAAAGTTCCTTACACATCTTGTTTCGGAAAAATAAAAAAAGTTATGGCTCTCAAAAAGACAGCGATGCTAAATATTATTTAACACAATAAAAAACACTTTTTTTTTTTTAAAGTGCTTCCAAATTAAAAAAACTATATAAATAGGGTATCGCCTTTAATTGTATCGCCCCAGAGAGTAAAGCAAAAATGGTCATGGATACTGCAGGTGAGTGCTGTTAAAAATAAAAAAACACTACTAGGATTGCAGTATTTTCTTCACGCTGCCTTCCAAAAAATGGATTAAAATGTTTCAAAAAAGTCTTGTCCCCCCAAAATGATACCAATAAAAACGTCAAACTCACCCCGCAAAAAAAAGGCCCCTACACGGGCTCAGTACACAAAAAAATAAAAAAGTTATGGCTCTAGACTATGGCGATGCAAAAAACGTGTTTTCCTTTTTAAATTTAAAAAAGTGTTTTTTTTGTGTAAAAGCAGTAAAACATAAAAAAATACAAATTGGGTATCGCTGTATCTTTTTATCGACCTGCTGAGTAATACTAGCATGTCAGCTATATGCACTGGGGACCGCTGTAAAAAATAAAAAAATAAAAAAACACTCCCAGGAATGTTGTATTTTGTTCAAAATGCCTCACAAAAACCTTTAAAAAAAAAGTGATCAAGCGGCATATGCCCCACATATTGGGACTAATAAAAACGTCAACTCATCCCACAAAAAAACAAGCCCATAATCGCTCCGTATACAGAAAACTGAAAATGTTATGGGGTATCAGAACAGGAAAACATAAAAACACATTTTTTATGACTTATTTCTTATTGTGTAAAAGTAATAAAACATAAAAAAAACTATAAAAATCTATATCATTGCAATTGTTTAAACCCCCCCCCATAGTAAAGATATCCTATCAAATTTTTACTGCAGGCGAACGCTGTAAAATTGAAGCCCAAAAAACAATGGTGGAACTGCGTTTTCCCCTCATTTTCATTGCGCCATGCAAAAAAATAAATTTTTGTAACACTTGTGCACCCAAAATGCACAATACACCCCTAGGGTGTGATCTATGAGGCGTTTCTTTAATCCAAAATGGGGCGGCTTCTGGAAGGTTTCACCTGTTCTGGTACTTCGGGGACTTTTTAAATGCCACATGGCCCCCCAAAATCTGCGCTCCAAAAAGCCAAATAGCTCTCCCTCCCTTATTTGCCCTGCCATGGGCCCAAACAGCGTTTACACCCACTGAAAGGGGATTGCGAACTTGGAAGAAATTGCGTAACAAAGTTTTGGGTCCTTTTTTACCAGGGTTGCCTTGTAAAAAATTAAACATTTTCAGCTAAAATTGCAGATTATTGGAAAAAAAAAATTTATTTCATTTTCACAGCCTAACGGGTAAAAAATTTTGTGAAAAACCTGTGGGGTCGATTTTACTCACTACACCTCCTTATATATTCCTTAAGGGGTGTAGTTTCCAATATGGGGTATTTTTTAGGGGGATTTATTAAGTTTTAGCACCTTACGGTGTCCTAAAACCCGAAATGGCCCCTAAATAAAAATCGTAATGAAAATGAGACCCCAGAGTCCAGTAGGTGCTCCTCCTATTTCTGGAGCTTGTGGTTGAGCCAAAATAATGCACTAGGGGCCCACAAAATGGGATATCTCGAAAACGCAGAATTGGGGAATCAATATTAAGTTGCATTTCCCTGAAACACATTTACCGTATTCTTGTGAATTTTAAAGTATAAAAAATTGAAAATCTGCAAAAAAGTGAAATTTTGAAAATTTCAATTCACTTTGCTTTAATTTTCCCGTGAAAACCTAATGGGTTTAAAAAACTTCCTAAATGCGGTTTTGAATACTTTAAGGGTGTAGTTTCTTAGATGAGGGTCATTTTTTGGGGGGTATTAAACATACAGGTCAATCAACAAGTCATGTTAGAACTAGGACGGGTCCCTAAAAAATTTTTTAAATTTCAAATTTTCTTGAAAATTTGAAAATTTTCTACTAAATTTTAAGCCCTAATGTCGTAAAAAAAAAAAGACATTTAAAAAAAATGATGCCAAACTACAGCAGACATAGGGTAGATGCTAGTTATAAACTATTTTGAGTGGAATATCTATCTGTCTTACATACAGAAATTTTTGAAGTTTGAAATTGGTAAATTTTTCAAATTTTTCACGATACTTTGATATTTTTCACAAATAAACAAGCATTTTTTTTGTACCAAAATTTCTTACTATCTTAAAGCACAATGTGTCACAAGAAAACAGTCTCTGAATCACATGGATAGGTTAAAGTGTCAAAAAGTTATTCTCACATAAAGTGACACATGACCGATTTCAAAAATGGGGCTCTGTCAGAGAGGCCAAAACTGGCTCCGGCGATAAGGGGTTAAGTGTGAAATGTGAATGGTGTAAAAAAATAAAAATAAAAAAAAATACTGCAATTATTTATTTATGCAAGTACAACTGCATCAATTAAAAAATAAAAAAGTTACAACTTTTGAAAGGCAAGGAGGCAAAAACTAAAAAAATGTTCTGGTCATTAAGTACTTTTCAGGCTTTCTGCTTAAGGGGTTAAATTTCCTATAGCTCCCATAAGACTGGATTTATATATTTATATATCATATAACTCTGATCAGCCAACATAAATATAGACAAGATCAGAACTCTATGGATACCTAAACTTTTACCAGGAATGGCTGAGTGCAATATAACTGGGTATTCTTACATTATACAGCTACATTGCATGTGTGTAAGAAGTGAATGGAAGCTTCTGAACCAGTTTGCACTGCATGAACTATAATCTAGCCCCGACCTTGAGGATCAGGAGGCTTTTCTTGCACAGTCACCCATAGACTTGGGCCTAATGAAAAACCTATTCCTCAGTGTTTTTGAACACTCAAGCACTAATCCACCCTTGGTTGCACACAATTTAATTCCCTACTGTGTTGGCACAGGCACCTCCAAATGATAATTTTTTTTCTTTAAAATCTTACCTTACACATTATTTTTAAAAAACAATATTGAATGAGACCCACTGTACTTTTTTTTATTTAGTCTTAATAACAAAGATGTATAAACTTACTTGTATATATAGATTGTGGTGTGCATGAATAACATGATGTTTTAGCTCATAAGTGACAATTAGGTAAAATCCGGTAGCTATATATTGCATGTAGGGATTAATGGCTTCTCAGCATTTCTTTTTAGAGTTCATGTTCAGGTTTCCTAGGTTACAAATCCATAGAACAAATGAGCAAGAGACACGCAGGCGACATTTATTGGAGTGCAGAAATCAGGACTTTCAGTTTCCCATCTGCTGCAGAGATCTTCAAATAATACATATTATCTTCTAGACATGTCTTACCTCCATGTGATCATGTCATTAAATCACCTATGTTCATTTGTGCATCATCTAGATCTCAAAATGCGCCATATAGCCAGGCAAATCAGTGTAACCATGTTATATGAATGTGCACATCAGAGAATGCTTCATTATTTATTTCATGAGGATTTGTAATTGTTTTCATAAAAAAAAAAACAAGAAAAACTATCATGATCTCACGGTCGGTGCGATCAGGTCTTTGTGTTCCATCTAGAGAATTTACAGACCAAGAAATTCAACTGAATTCCTTGTCTCTTACGTAACAACCCATGAATTGTGCACTTATTTGAGGATCATGCCTGTTGTACTACCGAGCTGTTGCCTAGTATCCAATTAATTCAGATCTCAAGCACTTCATCTGCGAACAACACAAGAGATACCATTCAGATGTTGCTAGGAAACCTTCTTCTGCAGTACAAAAGTAAAATTGATTTAAAAGGGTTAATGCAAGTAAGCTACCAACATGGAGTATGCAAGCTTCCTTTTCATGTATACACTGATATAAAATCCTACAGGTATACTAATGGGAGGAACAGGAAGCTTCACAGCTTTAATGCAAAATCTGTAACAGATCCCCCTCCTACATACCATGCCGTTTATAATCCTGGTAATTTACTATACAGCAGAGAAGCCTTAAAGGGGTTGTCTCACTACAAGGATTGCTTTTTATGTTAAAGATCTGCAAAAACAAGTCACTTTGCAATATGTGTCCATTAACATTGTCCTGTCTATTCCTAGATATCCCCACTGTATGGGCAATCAGCCTCACTCAGTTACTAGCTACAGATCTGTTCATCTCTCCTGATAGGGCCTGCCGCACATGGTGCTATAGCTACAGACCTGGTCTTCTACTGCAGCCTATGTATAAGCCAGTAAATGCCCCTGAATCAAAGTGAAACCAAGAAAACAGGACTCAGGTAAAGATGAGTCAATGTATTGGAGACACCCCTTAAAGACTACCTGCTACTCTGCACCTCTACAACTACCTAGTATATCAGGGGCGTAACTAGAGAAGCCTAGGGCCCCATAAGCAAACTTTTGATCCCCCGCCCCCCTCGCCCACCTCCCTGACCCCGACCATGTACCAGAGACATGCTGTAGATAAAGTAGATAATACAAGGGGCAAATACACTGACCATAGCATATCGACCATAATACTGCAACCAATCAAATCCCACTATACCTAAACTCAGCTTTACCAATAATGCTATTACATAAGGACCTGATTATACCACCAGAACACGACCACAAATGACCACCAAATAGTGACTGAATAATACCCCTACACTATTAGGCCGTGTTCACACTGCCATATATGTCCGCGATTGGCGCCTACTCTGCGCCGATTTGCGCTGCAAGTACGCGCCAATCAAGACGAAGTAATTACGGAATCCACTGCTCTCATAGAGAACAGTGGATTCCGTTGCTCCTAGCCCTGCGCGCCGAATACGCCGCTGGGGGGAAGAAAGTGACATTCACATTATTTACGGCGGCGGACGCCGGTAGATAATCACTTGTCTATGGGGCCGGGCGGGCCGGCGGGCCCGCGCCTCCGCCCCGCACCCGCCCCTTATTCACGCCGGAATTGCGAGCGCAATCCGGCTCGCAAATCCGGCGTGAATAAGCCGTGTGAACAGGGCCTTACTGATCAGTCTACAAAGACCAATACTGTCTAATAATAATAATAATATATAATAAGATAGTGACCATATAGTGGTATATACCAGTGTACACAGCTCTGTAGACTGTATATTACCTCCAAACAGTGATCCATATAGTGGTAGACAGCCAGTGTAACACAGGCTCTGCAGACTGTAATATTACCTCCATACAGTGACCATAAAGTGGTAACACCAGTGTACACAGGACTCTCGCAGACTGTATAGTACCTTCCATACAGTGACATATAGTGGGAGATATCATGTAACACAGGCTCTGTAGACATATAAGTGATTACAGTGCAGTTACATCTTGTGACTCACAGGTGATGTTTCTCTGACCAGTCATTGACTTTCTCTTTTGTTCTGCATCCAGTCCAGTCCGCCATCATGATGACATCTCCCGCACCACTTTGTCCACTGCAGATTTTAGAACACAAATATCTTAGAATCCTGACTTTCCAGCACCTGCCGCCCCTGCTATATGGGTTCATTTAGGCAGGCAGGGTTTAGATAGGATATATATGGGGGGGGGGGGGGGGGGGGGGGGGGGTGGGTGGGGGGGGGGGGGGGGGCCCCAAATAGGCAAGGTATGTAGGTAGCCATAGAGTGCCATAAAGGCAGGCAGGTTTAGGTACTATAGGAGCCATAGCAGGAAGACAGGGGTTAGGAGCTATAGGGGCCATGAAGGTAGGGTTTAGTAGCTAAAGGGGCCCCATATAAGTAAACAGGCAGGCTTGTGGGGGTATACTGGCAGCGCCTTGTGGGCTGATACATGGCAAGGCATTTGGGGGTATTACTGCAGGCATGTGGGGGTATAGGCAGCATGTGGGGGTGTACATGGCAGCATATAGGGTGTGTACAGGCCAGGCATATGGGGCTGTATAGGCAGGCATATGGGGGCTGTATAGGCAGCATATGGGGGCTTGTATAGCGGCTTTGGGGGCTTGTATAGGCCGGCAATGGGTGTATAGCAGGCATATGGGGGGTGTAATAGGCAGGCATATGGGAGTATAGGCAGGCATATGGGGGGTATAGGCAGGCATATGGGGGGGTATAGGCAGCAATATGGGATGTTATAGCAGGGCATATGGGGGGTAAAGGCAGGCATAGGGGGGTAAAGGCAGGCATATGGGGGTTTAGGCAGGCATATGTGGGGTATAGCAGGCGATATGGGGTAATAAGTGCCAGGCAATGGGGGTATAGGCAGGCATATTGGTGTAATAGAGCAGGCATATGGGGGAGTGTATAGCAGGCATATAGGGGGGTGTACAGGCAGGCATATGGGGGTATAGTATGCAATATGGGGGGTAATAGGTAGGCATGATGGTGGGGGTATAGGCAGACATATTGGGTATAGGCAGGCATGATGAGGAGTATAGGCAGAATATGGGGGAATAGGCAGGCATATGGGGGTGTATAGCAGGCATATGGGGGTATAAGCAGGCATATGGGGGGGTATAGCCAGCATATGGGGGGTATAGGTAGGCATATGGGGGGGTTATAGGCAGGCATATGGTGGTATACAGCATATGGGGGGTATAGGCAGGCATATGATCGGTATAGGCAAGGCATAAGGCGAAAAGGCTATGCATATGGGGTAGGGTAAAATAAGAAAAACACTTACTCCCCTCAGTCCACGCTCTCCCCGATGTGTGGCCGCTGAGCACCTGTCTGGCTTCTCTCCCCCGCAGCCTCTGCCTCAAGTGCGGGCGCGCGGTGATGTGACGTTACCGCGTGTCTAGGATGCGCGCCCACGTGACCACAGAGCGCCGGCAGGGGTAAGTATCAGAGCGGGGCGATCTGGGACCGCTCCGTACTGCTAGCTCCAGCCAGCGCTGCCTCTGAACGCTCGGGCCGGCAGCTCCCTGCCCGCCGCCGTGAACTGTTAGGTTCACTGCGGCAGAGCCCAGGAGCGGCATTACGGGGTAGCCGGAACGCGGTAGCAGCTGCCCGGGTGGCCCCCCTAAGCGCAGGGTCCCCTAGCAAACTGCTACCCCGCTACCCGGTAGTTACGACGCCCCTGGGTATATGGATTATTATACTACGGTATATTGAATACATGATCATAAGAATTGGAAATCTTAAAGGGAACATGTCATATTGAACATGCTGTCTGCTCTGCAGGAGAAGCTGAGCAGATTGATATATAATTATATTGTATGCACTGGGAGACTAGACTATGTGTTCATTGTCTAAATGTTGCAACCTCTATAAAAAGGTTTAGCATAAACCAGAGTACTAAACAATGGCCTAGTGTGCCCTATCTTCATCACTTTGTCAATGAGAATCAGCTCAAACTGGATCCTAAATCAAACTGAATCCTGATCCCCAATCTCTTGGACAAGTGGAAGCCATTTGAAATATATATAAAAATTTTTTTTTTTGCCTGTCTTCTAGAAATAAACCATGTTGTGGCCAGTTGCATAAAGTGATATTACCTTTTTCCATACAAACGGGAACTATTGATTTATGGAAAAATGTTAGAACAGACCAGGTTAAAGGTGGTGCCTGAGCCAGACTTGTGGTATTGGCCTACACTGCCCTGTATGTATGACCTGCAGAAGAACAGCCAGACCAGGTAAAAAGGTGTGCCTGAGCAGACTTGTGGTATTGGGCTCTACACTGCTCCTGTATGTATAACCTGCAGAGACAGCATAACCAGGGTAACGGTGGTGCCTTGTCGACTTGTGGTATTGGCTCTAACACTGCCTGTATGTATGACCTCAGAAGAACAGCCAGACCAGGGTAAATGTGGTGCCTGTAGCCAGACTTGTGGTATTGGCTCTAACACTGCTCTTGTATGTATGACCCCAGCAAGAAACAGCCATATCAGGTAAAGTTGTGTGCCTGATCCAGACTATGTGTATTGGCTCTACACTGCCACTGTATGTATGACCTCAGAAGAACAGCTAGACCTAGGGTAATAGGTTGGTGCCTAGCCAGACTTGTGTATTGGCTCTACAACTGCGTCCTGTATGTATGACCTGCAGAAAACCGCCAGACAGGGAAAAGGTGGTGCCTGAGTCAGACTTGGTGGTATTGGCTCTACACTGCCCGTATGTATGACCTGCAGAAGAACAGCCAGACCAGGTAATGGTGGTGCCTGAGCCAGACTTGTGGTAATGGCTCTACACTGCCCTTGTATGTATGACCTGCCAGAAGAACAAGCCAGACCAGTAAAGGTGGGTGGCCTGAGCCAGACTTGTGGTATTGGCTCTATACTGGCCTTAAGTATAGACCTCAGAAGAACAGCCAGACCCATGTTAAAGGTGGTGCCTGAGCCGACTTGTGTAATTGGCTCTACAACTGACTCTGTATGTATGACCACAGAAGAACAAGCCAGATCAAGGTAAAGTGGTGGCCTGAGCAGACTGTGTAATTGGCTCTACACTGCCGCTGTATGTATGACCGCAGAAGGAACAGCTAGAATACCAGGGTAAAGGTGTTGCCTGAGCAGACCTTAGTTGGTATTGCTCTACACTGCTTCCTGTATATGCCTGCAGAAGTAACAGCCAGAACAGGGTAAAGGTGGGTGCCTAGAGTCCAGACTTGTGGTATTGGCTCTACACTGCCTGTATGTATGACCTGCAAGAAGAACAGCCAGACCAGGTAAAGGGTGGTGCCTGAGCCCAGACTTGTGGTATTGGCTCAACACTGCCCTGTATATATGACACTGCAGAAGAACAGAGCCGACCAGGGTAAATGGTGTGCCTGAGCCAGACTTGTGTATTGGTCTATACTGTGCCTGTATGTATGACCTGCAGAAGAACAGCCAGACCAGAGTAAAGTGTGCCTGACCAGACTTGTGGTATTGAGCTCTAACACCTGCAACCTGTATGTATTGTGAACCTGCGAAGACCAGACCAGGTAACGGTGTTGCCTGGAAGCCAGAACTTGTAAGGCATTGGCTCACACCTGCCAACTGAATGTATGACCTGCCAGAAGAACAGACAAGGGCATAAAGGTGGTGCCGTGAAGCCAGGACTTGTAGGCATTGGCTCGTACACCCCTGTATTATGACCTGGCAGAAGAACAGCCAGACCAGGTAAAGGTGGTGCCTGACCAGACTTGTGGGCATTGGCTCTACACTGTCCTGTATGTACGAAGAGCCTGCAAAAGAAACAGCCAGACCGCAGGGTAAAGGTGGACCTGAGCCAGACTTTGTGGTATTGGCTCTACACTGCCCTGTATGTACGAACTGCAGAAGAACAGCCAGACAGGTAAAGGTGTGCTGACCAGATCTTCGTGTATTGGGCTCTACACTGCCCTGTATGTATGACCTGCAGAAGACAGCCAGACCAGGGTAAAGGTGGTGCCCTGATCCAGACTTGTGGTATTGGCTCTCACCCGCCCTGTATGTACGACCTGCAGAAAGACAAGCCAACCAGGGTAAAGGTGGTGCAGGAGCCAGACTAGTGGTATTGGCTCTACAACTGTTTAGTATGTATGAAACCTGCAGAAGAACAGGGTCATACATTCTTGCGCATTAATACACTGGTCATAAATTTATTTAGAACGTCCAGTTTTCCAGCGCCAACGTTCCATACTTTGTCTCATTCCCAAATGCTTAGAGCACAATCTAGTTCTTGATGTTTACAGGCTGTAAGAAACTAGGGCTGAGAGTCAGCTATATCCTCTAGTACTATAATCTGCCTGGCAGTTTTATATTAGTGTTATATTAGTGTTACATGTTAGTGTTATATTCTGTGTCAAGCTAGCAAAATAAAGGATCAACACAGAGGCTTGACTTGAAGCTCCGGGGCCCTCGTGCAAAAATTGAAATGGGCTCACTATTTACCATGTGCCAATGCTGGTCACCTCCTTATGTTGCATGCAGGACTTTTGCCCCATCAGGCTGCAGGGCCCGGTAGCGGCTGCTACCTCTGCACCCCCTGTAACTGCGCCCCTGGGTCAACATGTGGACTGAAGTATGACCACTCTGCTAGTGGTCTTGAAGCTACACAGTCAAGTCACATTATTATGACCACGTCCTTCATTCGACCTTGGTATCTCATAGCTCATGAAGCAACTCACGAAACATGAGCTGTCTGCATATATTTCCCTTTTCACTTCAATGGGTTATTGGGGCAATTTTGGCGAAAAACAATGATTATTGGATTTCAGAGCAAGAATGACTGTGTGGTCTGTGAACTGTTATCATACTGCTATGGTGAAAGTGAATTGTGATTGGATAAATGACACCATTGTGCAATGGATACTGATAAAGCACTGCGTGCCACTGAGAGGTCAACAATGGGTATGAAATGACGAGGCAAAGACACATTTCAATGGACAGACACCGCCCAAAAAGAACCAGAAGCTACAGATGTTTAACTAAAACAACAGTCAGCGAACCCTACGTGCATGAGCTCTGAAGGAGAGGATGGGCATTCACCCCTGCTAATGAAGTTGCATTAGCAAAAAAGGCTTTGATTTTCATGACAGTGTCGGAATTAGAACTCTGCTGATTAGCAAATGGTTGCTTTCTCATTTGTAGGTCACATGGCTAAAAATGTCCGACATTGGTCGGACATTTCTTTTGCATAACAAAGACTTTCAATCATCTTGGGGGCCCCAATTTCTCCCCACTTTAAACCCAAATTTGGCATTGTGGGACCACCTTTATTTTCACGTTTTAAAAGGCCTTTCCCCCCCAAACCCCCCTGCATTTTGGGTGCCTGCCGTCTGCATGGCTCCAAATACATGTGACACCCTACCAGGACCTTATTTAGTAACACAGAGCCTATGTAGCTGGTGGTCAAAATAATTTGACCACCATAATAATGTGAAATACATATTTACTGTACCTTTGTGTGGGCCAAATTTATTTAACAATAATAATATTGAGAGTGATCCTGAGTCCAAGGGAAGAGCTGCAGGAAACTATTAGGTAGGTGTTAGTTGCTGCTAGTAGTAACTAGTAGGATGAGTGTTCTAGCTAAAGTGCACATCACCTTCTTTCACAGTTTTTAAGAAGCTGTCTAGAGTTAGCACACTCATTTCTTGATCTTTTAATTCAATGTAATTTAAGGTGACAAGGATACCTTTAAATTTGGCCTTAAAGGGGATGTATCGCTTCATCAGTTCGGCTGTTCTCTTGAAGCTTGGTTCCCTCAGTTCCTGAAATCCAGGGGTGTTTCTTCCCCTCCCAGCTGGGTGTTTCTTAACTGATTGGGACTGACCTCATCCTCCCCCTTCACTGTTCATGCTCGCTCCCGAGTCAGTGTGTTCAACCCCCCCCTCCACATGTCACTGTGTCGTTCCTCTCCTTTTACAGTCTTATTTTGTAAGAGCTGTTTACATACCACAGGCCTGCATTCAGTCTAGACAGCCTTCTATAAACTCAGAGCACTGATCTCTTCTCCTCTCACAACTGGAGGTTTGTTACAGTTGAA
The DNA here is from genome assembly GCA_025379985.1 of Phyllomedusa bahiana. Classification (NCBI taxonomy): domain Eukaryota; kingdom Metazoa; phylum Chordata; class Amphibia; order Anura; family Hylidae; genus Phyllomedusa; species Phyllomedusa bahiana. The sequence goes on along the minus strand of JAODAL010033294.1, from coordinate 28,319 downwards.
TCCAGTCTTCTACGAACTCCTATAGAGCACAGATCTGTCTCCCTTCTATGTTTATGCAAGGTACCGAGCACAATTCTACTGTTTTCTGATTGTAGAAGCAGCCTGCAGTGTCAGGGGCCGTTTACACGGCAGTGGACAAATCGGCCGGCCCTTGTCCGGTTTTGCGGCCGTCCCCACGGCCGCGGGGGGGACGGCCTTTCTCCGCGATGAGCGGAGAACAGCCCTCCCCCCTCCCATTGAGAAGCACATCTTCCGTCGGGAAACCGGACGGAAGATTGTGCTTCTACAATGTTTTGCCGCCGGACCGCCAGCGGCAAAACCGTCCGACGGCAACACCTGTGCAGTGGGGACTGCTGCACAGGTTTTGCATAGAGCACAATTGTGCTCATTTTTGGCCGGTTTTTCAGGCAGTCTGAAAAACCACAAACCGGCTGAAAAACCGGCCGAAAACCCCTGCCGTGGGGACATACCCTCACTGAGGACCTGGTGGCTGTGCAGAGTGAAATGTTGCTGGCCCCTTACACGCAGGAGCATTAAGGCAACGAGGCACAATTCTGCTGTTTTGTGATTGTAGAAGCAGCTTCAGTGTCAATGAGGAGCTGGTGGCTGCATAGAGTGAAATGTTGCCGGCCCCCTATTCTGAGTGAGAGAGGCAGGAATGCGCGCTCCCGTGAATACGACCGGGGGCCAGTCAGAATGTAAATTAGTAGAGCCATCAGTCAATGAAATGAAAGGAGGTGGGATCTGACCGGTACTGGGGAACTGTGTCTACACAAAACGAAGATAAGGGAGACTGTGAAAACAAAACAGCTTTGCAAATTACATCCAATTGCAAAGTTGCTTGTTTTCACTGTCCCCTTATTCTGAAGACCATTTAAAGAAATGATACAACCCCTTTAATGCTAACAATGTACATAAATTAGACAGCCCAATATAAAGGGGTATTCTAGTTCGTTAAAATTATGGTTAAATGGGGACAAGCGAAAAATTGAAATAAAAGTGATACTCCACTCACAGAAGAAGCTCCTTCTCCATTTATTCCCAATGGAGAGCAAGCCTCTCTTGGGTGTCAGGACCGGAACCTCAGAAGTGAAGTGGTGGTTGACCAGAAGGTAAGGATGAAATTTTTTCCAATTTTCCCAGATTTAACCATAATTTAAAAAGCTGAACAACGCCTTTCAGTTGCGGAGGCCTTCCATCACTGAAGACTAGCAGAATCTTCACCAGCTGCCAGAACTTTTATTGTCAGTTGTATCCTGCAAGCTTCAATGTGCTGAAATTCAATGCCTTGGAGATTTACTATCTTTAAGAAGTGAAATTCAAATACTGCCATGAGAACGAGCCATTTTAAATGCAAACATAACCTTAACCAAGAAAAATAGATCTGGCACCCAACTGTAATGTACATTAAATTGCTCATTTAATAATTGAATAGGTGAAGCAGTGCTTAAGCTCCAGAAGCTACCTTAGTGAGGGTTACTTACCATTAATACTAATGCATTATTAAAGTCATAATTTAATCTGTTGTTGGCATAGTCACCTGCTCGAAGCATTAACTGTAATGCTGCAATACTTGACAACAATATCCTCGCCTCTTAGTTAACACAATTATCTTAGGGTAAGCATGTTGCTGTTTTTCTTCTACATTTTAGTTTTAACCCTTTTTCCTTCTGCAGTATTAAGCAAAGAGTTAAATTGTGAGCTTCAGAGCTGTAAAACGCTTGTCGATTGTATGGGTCCTGTGTATTCCCGGGCTCAGTTTCCATGGCAGTCGACCTGCTCTGCTTGAAATAGGCAATTCAGAACAAGCAAGGTAGAGAAAGGAAAAAGTCATTAGTTTTTCAATTAGTATTCAGCACCATTACTACACTTTGTTTTCATGCCACATGTGTATAATTTGTACATATTACAACAGGTAAAGGTTGTTATTTTAGAGCTGTGTGAGAGTGTTGATGCCTACTGAGATTGGTGGTGTGATGAGGATGAATAGATTGATAGCAATCATGTAAAAAAACACAAAAAAAAACCTTCAGTATAATATATGCAGGAAGCTTTACTGGCCTCTAATTTAAGAGAAAAGCTCATTGCATTATCAAGAAAGATTAATGTAATGGACAATTCTGGTAGTTTAGATAAAGGGTTAAAATGACCCCTACCAAAGACTTGGTAGTTTTAGATAGTGGATTAAAAGGACCTCCTTTCCCATGTATATTCACATTCCTGGAGTCAAGGGCACAACTTGAAGCTATTGGGCCCTAATTTAAAATCTATAACATGCCATAACCCAATTTGAGACATTTATAATATTGCTGCCCTTGTATTTGACCTTTAGTTCCCATCAAGAACCAGGGCCTAGGTGCAACCTCTGTAGTAACACCCCTGACCTAAGGCCTGTAATGCAGAAATTGTGGAGGATTCTTCTGGGCAGCTTTCTGTATATTAGGAAAATACAGATGCCTATAGAGCAGACCCAAACTATACTTTTCTGGGACATGTTAACCTAAGAATCTGTTGTGGTTTCATGAGCTTCTTCTGCATAAGTAGATATTAGGGGCGACGTGTATGAACGGGGCTGCGCCAGAAGTCTGGCATCCTTTCAACCCGATATCTAACGCAGCCCCATTCGTGATATTTTTTAAACGCCCGCACTCTAGTATCAGGCGCATTACAGAGAGCATTTTGGAATACGCCCGATTTGGGGGGACGTGCGGGAGGCGGGGCGCACTACAACCGTAAAAAGCTATAGATTTATAGCTTCAGTACAGCAATTTAAGGCGCATTACTGCTGGAACAGGTATACCACTTTAAAAGTGATTTACCTGAGCCAGAATTGTAGTTTTTGCACTAGAAGGCGTCTGATTTATGAACCGCAGTAGACTGGGTTCATAGATTCAGGCGCATTCTACACTACTTTTATGTGCACCTGGGTGCCAAAAATCATACATGTTGCCCTAGGGGTCTATATGGAGTGGTGTAAAATGTAAAATATGTATATACAGTAGATCCTAGGACCCCTATGTTGAAAGGCAGAAGTGTTAACCATTCAGCTGCAATGTAGTTACTCACAGCTCTTTACATAAACAAACCTTTGTTTGACTTGAGTGAGCACACTGTGGAGAAAGGCAGGGTGATGTTAGCCTGTTGAGTCACATTATATGCCGTTCAAACAAATCATACACAGTGAACGCTGAAGCAAGACAAATCATCCATAAAATGCCTTCATGGCAAACCCTCTTTCAAGATCTGGAGATTGCTGTGCGTGCTCTGCTTTCTCTTTACACCTGTACATTGTTTCTTGTGTGTGCCTTCCTCCCTATTTATAGCCTGTGTGAGCTATCCTTCTTGGATGTTTGTTTGCTTTCCCATACTTTAAACTGTCTTGTACAACCTCCTACCTGCTGCTATCTGGAACACTGAGAGAAAGGAGAAGAAGGTGGTGGGGGTGAGAGAAAGCTTTAGGAAGCAGGAGCAGAGCTGTGAAGTATTTGTTTGACAATCAACCAGGTAAAAGACTTACACAAGCTCCATTGTAGCAAAATGTTCAAAATGTTTTGATAAAGACTATTTATTTAGTTGCTTTATTCTGAATAAATGAAGCAAATGAACAAGAAAAACAACATGGCAAACGTGTCTATATCCTTTAACTGTAACTGTTGTTTCACAGAGGCGCATGAAGCTTCAGACTCGCACTTCCTGGTTAGGCTGTGGGTGGTTTTGCAGCAGTGATTGGTATATCAGCTCTGACAATGTAGGAGCATCTTTTCTTAAAATTCAGCATTGTCTTTCCTCAGGGTGTGTCCCTTGACGGTTTGACATTGTCAGTGCTGATTTCACAGAATAAGAATATGTAGGGTTACACCTAAAACTAACCAAGCTGTCAATATATTTAGACATTGGCAAGAGGAATAACAAAAGAATAGCACATTGCTATGTCAGAGAAGGTGTTCCAGAATTGATATTTTATGGGAAATACAGGTATGGACCAAAATAGACATGTCAGATGGGCTCTGCAGGTCCTATTTCTATGTAAATCTGTAATTTTTGTTAGGGATCTAGAAATACTAGGCAGGTATACAGTTATGTACTGCATACGTCAGCAAAGTAAGCGCAGTTGTAAAAATGCCTGCTTGATGGACTGCTATGCCACAGTGCTTTTGTTTTATTTTTCATATATATATATATATATATATATATATATATATATATATATATATATAATACAAAAAAATATATATATAACACTCACCGGCCACTTTATTAGGTACACCTGTCCAACTGCTCGTTAACACTTAATTTCTAATCAGCCAATCACATGGTGGCAACTCAGTGCATTTAGGCATGTAGCCAGGGACAAGACAATCTCCTGCAGTTCAAACCGAGCATCAGTATGGGGAAGAAAGGTGATTTGAGTGCCTTTGAACGTGGCATGGTTGTTGGTGCCAGAAGGGCTGGTCTGAGTATTTCAGAAACTGCTGATCTCCTGGTTTTTCACGCACAACCATCTCTAGGGTTTACAGAGAATGGTCCGAAAAAGAAAAAACATCCAGTGAGCGGCAGTCCTGTGGGCGGAAATGCCTTGTTGATGCCAGAGGTCAAAGGAGAATGGGCAGACTGGTTCGAGCTGATAGAAAGGCAACAGTGACTCAAATAGCCACCCGTTACAACCAAGGTAGGCAGAAGAGCATCTCTGAACGCACAGTACGGCGAACTTTGAGGCAGATGGGCTACAGCAGCAGAAGACCACACCGGGTGCCACTCCTTTCAGCTAAGAACAGGAAACTGAGGCTCCAATTTTCCCAAGCTCATCGAAAATTGGACAGTAGAAGATTGGAAAAACGTTGCCTTTTCTGATGAGTCTCGATTTCTACTGCGACATTCAGATGGTAGGGTCAGAATTTGGCGTCAACAACATAAAAGCATGGATCCATCCTGCCTTGTATCAACGGTTCAGGCTGGTGGTGGTGGTGTCATGGTGTGGGGAATATTTTCTTGGCACTCTTTGGGCCTCTTGGTACCAATTGAGCATCGTTGCAACACCTTGTGGAAAACTATGCCACGAAGAATTGAGGCAGTTCTGAAGGCAAAAGGGGTCCAACCCGTTACTAGCATGGTGTACCTAATAAAGTGGCCGGTGAGTGTATATATATATATATATATATATATATATATATATTATATATATATATATATATGTATGTACTACCACAAACCTTAATGCATGAACATATTGTGGACCTAGACTAATAATTTTATTGTATTTTGTAACATTTAAGAATGTCTCTCAATGCATGTCTAGAAAAGGGGTTTTGCTAAGGTCTTAAGACATCTGGGGCACAGGCCCTTTGTGTTACATTTTGCTCAATAGGGCTAGGTTCACACAGCATTTTTCATGGCACATTGTAAAACGCAGCATGCATGTGTTTGGAATAAAAAAACTTATGTTCTTGTCAGAGATTGTCTGCATTGATGCTGTCCATCACCTCAGCAGTACATTGTATTATGCTAATCAGTGCTGACAAATTTGCCTCTTTAAAACCACACACTTGTGTACAATAGTGTAATAATAAGTAATAGTTATATAGTTACAAAATAACACACTTATGTTTAAAGAAAATATATCTTGTGTGTTACCTTCATACTGTTACTAAAAAAGTCACAATGTCAAGACCATCAATCCCAATAATACTAGTACATAAGGACCAAATAATACTGCCTGACCATGACCATATGTGACCACCACATTAGACTACCATTTGTACACAGGCTGTCTGCAGACCATATAAGTAAGTACAATGCAATTACAGCCAGTGACTCACAAGTGACGTCTTCTCTGATCAGAATTGTTCACTTTCTTTTATTTTTCCTTTTGGTCTAGACCGCCATGATGACTTTTTCTAGTCATGACTTGTCTCTGCAGAATCTACAGGTTTTCTCTGTGGACTACATCGAATTGGTTAGACTATGTTGAACCAGCGTTGGATCCATTTCTTTATTAAAACGGTCAACAAGGGAAGTTGTTGAGGAGTGTTTCTTTAATTAAAGTTTTTTTGTTGTTTGTGGGTTTTTTTACCATCTTATTCCAAAGTAATTAATGGAGGTTTCTGACAGACACCTCTCCATTACAATCACAGGGGCTTGGTGTCAGCCAGAAGCCTTTTTTGTCACCCCCAAGGCTCACATTAATCCCCTCTTACTTATAACGTAGTACCCAACACACCAGTGGTACTTGGAAGAGCCAGGTTTTTGTCAGAAGTGAATAATCTAATGTGTTGGTCTGCATCTGGGGCGGTTGCGGTTTGATATTTTTAGGATCACATCTTGATAGTATCAGCCTACAGCTGTTGGTTTTATCTTGGCTAGTTATGAAACATAGGGGGGACATCACATATTTCTTTTTCATTTTTTTAAAATATTAAAAAAAGAAAAAGGTGTAGATGTAGAGTTCCCCCTGTTTTGCATAACTAGTAAAAGTAAAACCAGTAGCTTCAACCTGATGCTATCAGGATAGGAAGGTCCATTGATATTGAACTCTTTTCATCCTAAAAAAAAACAGTCCGCGGCTTCCCTAGAAGGGTGGGGTGATAGTGAGAAAAGGATAGTTTTAGCCTTTGGGTGACAATAAATACTGCTGACCGACATCAAGATCTATTAGACACCTTCACTACTTACACTGGAGTAATATAGTAAAAAAAAAAACAAGAAACAAAATTTTTTTTTATTTAAATAAGCACTTCTCTACACCATCCCTCTCTGACCTTTTTCATAAAAACATGGATCAAACATTGGTCCGATGTAGTGCAACAAATACAACGTAGTCCAAAAGGGAAACCTGTAAAAGAAAACAGATATGCTACTCACACACACATAGGCTGAATAAACTATCCTGCTCCCAGAAAATCTGATTGATGTTCCATCCCCCACAGAAACTCACTTTCCTATAATAGGAAACATGGGTATCTGCTGTGGAGGATGAGGTAACATCCTGCTTTCCTGGATGCCAGAAAGGCAGTTCAGCACACAAGAAGTCTGAGTTACATCCCCCATAGCAAGCACCCAACTATCCTCTTATAGGAAAGTGGGTTGCTGTGGAGCATGGGGCATCATCCAGCTTTCCTATGTAGGCCTCCATAATATAGGAATATAGGCTCCCCATATGGTAGATATATAGGCCCCCTCAGTAGACAGTTATATAGTCTTCTCCAGTAGGTAGATATATAGGCCGTCTTAAGTAGGTAGGAATATAGATACACTAAGTAGATAGGTAAGTATATAGACCCCCTTAGTAGGTAGGTATATAGGCCCCCACAGTAGTAAGGTACATAGGTGCCCTCTGTAGGTAAGAAGGTATATAGGCCCCCTCAGTAAGTAGGTAGGTAAATAGGCACCCCTTAGTAGGTATATAGGTCCCCTCTGTAGGTAGGTATATATGCCCATTCAATAGGTAAATAGGCCCCCTCAGTAGTTAGTTATAAAGTCCCTCAGGATGTAGGGATATAGACCCCCTTAGCAGGTAGGTAGATATAGATAAATAGGCCCCCTCAGCAGGTACATAGGTTCCCACAATAGTTAGGTATATAGCCCACCCCAACTAGGTACGTAGGAAGGTATATAGCTCCCATTAAAATATAAATAAATAATACTCATCTCTATCCTTCATCAAGCTGCTTATGGCGGAAGATACTCCTGGCAACTAATAGGCTGTAAGGCTTTGCAGCCTAGTAGAGGCAGCGGTGCAGGTAGCATGATGAAAGCACTACATTATGCCACCTGCACCGCTTTTTCGTGCGGAGCCCAGGAGTTGACAGTAGGGCAAAATGCCAATGGTTCACTGTTCTTCCATAGTTTTCAACTGTATGAACCTCCAGAAATGCGCATACAGTTGAAAAAAACTTGCCGGTGCCCAGGGCCCACCAGCAAGTGTGGGCATGGTTCAGGGCAACCGCCATTTTATCCAGGGCACAAGCCCTAGATAAAATAGACTAGAGATGCCCCTGCCTAGAAATGAGTCATGACACAAGTGATATCAAAGCTCTTCAAACTTTAGTGAAATCTGTTCTTAATTTGCGGATCCTTTTATGGACAGTGTTTTATTTGCTGAATCCTTTAGTACCTTTGCATTTTTCTGTGTGCAGAGGGTGTGCTGTTCCTGGTCCTCCTTATCTCTCAGTATTCATGCCTTATGATCATGTGTGTGGTGTAAATGCACCCTCCTAAATATGGATGTCATCAGGATCATATGTGTGGTGACATCTGAAGCAGAGGGGAATCGAAGAGAGAGGAACTGTGAGTTTAAGGAGGCATCTGATCTTAGATTTGAATATTTTTTTTTCCGATCTGAATTTAGGAATCTTATCTGAAGTCTGATTCATTTCTTGGTCAGGTTTAGCATTGGATAAATTTAATGATATGGTCTACAGTCTGAAATAACTTGAGGTCTGAATTTATATAGGTGTCTGGTCAATGGTCTGGTCTGAGGTTTCAATTGACTCTAATGTATTTCTGAGCGTGTGTCGAGTGTGTAAATTGAGTGTGTGACAACTGTCGAGTGTGTAAGCTAAATGTGTGTAGCATGTGTCCAGTGTATGAGCTGTGTGTATACGGCATCTGTCCAGTGTATGAGCTGTGTGTATGTGGCTTGTGTCCACTGTATGAGCTGTGTGTATACGGCATCTGTCCAGTATATGAGCTGTGTGTATGTGGCAGGTATCCACTGTATTAGCTGTGTATATACGGCATCTGTCCAGTGTATGAGCTGTGTGTATGCGGCATGTTTCCATTGTAAGAGAGGTATATGCAGTATGTGTTCATTGTATGATATATATGAATGCAGCATGTGTCCATTGTATGAGCTGTGTGTTTAGTGGCATTCTCTGGGCCACTCATCAAAGTAGAAGGCACTCTCAATCGATTTGGGTATAAATCTATTATTGCAGATATCAAATTCTCCAGACGGATGGGATCTCCCAGTTATCCTGTCATTTACACTGGACGGTGAACACTGTAAAATTGAAACCCAAAAGACAATGATGGAACTGTTGTTTTCCCCCCATTTTCATGTTCCAACGCTAAAAAAAACTATGGAACACCTGTGTGCCCAAAATGCACAATACACGCCTAGATGAGATCCATGAGGGGTGTTGAATCCATGGGTTGACTTATGGAAGGTTTCATCTGTTCTGGTACTTTGGGGGCTTTGCAAATGCGACATGGCCCCACCAAAATCTGCGTTCCAAAAGCCAAATAGTGCTCCCTTCCTTTTATACCCTGCCATGTGCCCAAACAGTCATTTACACCCACATGTAGGGTATTGTCAAACTTGGAAGAAATTGCGTAACAAAATTTGGGTGCTTTTTTTCCAGGATTCTTTGTAAAAATTCAAAATTTTTAGCTAAAATTGCAGATTGTTGGAAAAAAAAAATTTCTTCATTTTAACAGCCTAATGCTAAACAAATTTGTGAAACACCTACGGGGTCGATATACTCACTGCAACCCTGGATATATATTTCTTAAGGGGTGTAGTTTCCAATATGGGGTCTTTTTAGAAGTGTTTATTAAGTTTTAGCACCTCAGGGTGTCCGCAAACCTGAAAAGGTGCCTAAATGAAATTGTAATGAAAATGAGACTCCAGAGTCCAGTAGATGCTCCTCCTACTCTGGGGCTTGTGGTTGAGCCAAATAGCGCACTACGGCCACATATGGGATATCTCTAAAAACAGCAGAATCTGGGGAATCAATATTCAATTGCATTTCCCTTGTCTCATCTACTGTGTTCATGTGAATAACGGAGAAAAATTGAAAATCAGAAAAAAGTGAAATTTTGAAATTCCACCTCCACTTTGCTTTAATTCCTATGAAACACCTAATGGGTTAACAAACTTCCTAAATGCTGTTTTGAATACTTTAATGGGTGTAGTTTCTTAGATGGGTCATTTATGGGGGTATCTTACATACAGACCCCTCAAAGCCACGTCAGAACTGGACTGGTCCCTAAAAAAATGTACATTGCAAATTTTCTTGAAACTGTGAAAATTACCACTAAATTTCTAAGCCCCCTAATGTCGTAAAAAAAACACATTTAAAAAATGATGCCAACCTACAGCAGACATATGGTAGATGCTAGTTATAAACTATTTTGAGTGGAATAACTATCTGTCTTACACGCAGAAATTTTTGAAGTTTGAAAATGGTAAATGTTTCAAATTTTTCACAATACTTTGATATTTTTCACAAATAAACAAGGACTTTTTGGACCAAAATTTCTCACTATCTTAAAGCACAATGTGTCACGAGAAAACAATCTCTGAATCACATGGATAGGTAAAAGTGTCAAAAAGTTATTTCCACATAAAGTGACACATGCCAGATTTCAAAAACGGGGCTCTGTCGGAGAGGCCAAAACTGGCTGCGGCAGTAAGGAGTTAATTATACAATACAGCAGTGGCTTTTTAGAAGTGCAACATGGTTTTATAATACAATTTTTGACCACTGTTTCTTATCCCAGTATCTCTTACGTAAGTTATTTAGGAACCTTCCTCCCCCTGGCAAAATCATTTATTTGCCACTGTATGAATATGTGTATCAAAATATAGATAAAAAGTGATTGATGAGTTTCAATAATATAAAGTGCTGACAACACTCGTGTTTGCTGATTTTTGATTATTCTGTAAATATATCAATTTTGTAAGATACATTCATATACCAATAGCTTAAAGGGGTGTTCTGAAACTAATGCTTGTCAGTCCAACTGGGGATGATTAAATCAGAAAAAAATGTACCTTGTAAATCCTCTCATTCCAGCACTGAGGCCAGTGATACTGGACCATGATGTCACCATTTAGTCTTCACATGACCCTCTAGGTCAGGGGTGTCAAATTAATATATACCATGGCCCACAACAGCATTGTGGTTGCCCTCAAAGGGACATTGGAGGGTGGGGGCTGTCAGAGCTGTGCCACCGCCTATGAGTTGCACACCAGCTGTGACTAAGCTCTTAGGAGCCACATGGTGGGTCATATTCGGCCCTTGGACCTTGAGTTTGCCACCTGTGCTCTAGGTAATCACAGATCGCAGTGGTCATGAGCGCTATATTCAGCAAGAAACCAATGCGGCCTGTGAGTTTCTGCAGGGTCATGTATAGAGTGAACAGTGATGTCATCGATCAGGATCACCGGTATCAGCCTTGGAGCGGTAACAAGCAGGTTTCCAAGGTAAGTTTATTTTTTATTCTATTCTTAATTATCCCTGATGGACTGAGGAGCACTTATCACCTTTAGAACACCCCTGTACTGTCTATGCTCATTATTAAGGTGAATCTTATTTGCTGCAATTCATAGACTTTGCAAATCTATTTTTCCATTTTTATATAAAAATGGTGAACTTTCTTGAAGCAAATCAGACAACTCACCAATAGATTTAAATCACATAACAATATTTTCAGATGATTCATGGAAGAAGGGGCGAATTAGTCAGTGTTTAAAGATGAGTGATTACATAAACCACACTATATATTCTGCTTAGAATAATGTACTGCCTGGTACCTAAAAAAACAGGCAATTGTTTCACTATAGCACCCTCATGTGGCTGCCTATTGAAAAATGCAAGAATAAATGCTGCTGTTAAACCAAAATCAAAATCACAATTCTTTACAAAAAATTCTTTGTGCGTTTTTTTATTGAATTGTTTTATGACTTCATTTTTCCATATTTATAATCATGTTTTTTAATGGAAATAAATATATGGTAAACACATCAAAGATATGAAGGTAGCGAAATGTGCTATGTCACTTCAGGATGTTATGCTAAATGGTATGGCATTACCTAAAATTGTATTCGGATATTAAAAGCAATCATCCATTAAAATGAGTTATGACATAGTTCTGTTTGTGCTCTCTGGATATAATGCCATATGTTTCTAGTGTTTTCGCTTTGGATTTGAGTAGATGTTAAATTTGACCTGAATCTAAACAATTTGATTGAGTTTGGCACAAATCAAATTTTAGAGAAAACTGTAAAAAAAAAGGATCAAATCTAATTTTGACCCTAAATTTTGATTAGGGTTTTTAATAGGTTTATAAGAGAAAACTAACCTTTCCATGGTGCTCAAAATACAGCGGTGTTCCTGGCACAGCATTACTTCCAGTCTGATGTCATTTACATTTAAAGAGAACCTGTCACATAGATTACGCCCCCCTTGCTGTGGGCAGAACAAGCTAGTGACAGACATGCTGTTTTCAGCGCTGTGTTCCTTATTAGGATGCTGTAGTTGTTGTGTATTTAATGCTCTAATCTGCAGTTTTCAGCCAGAAGAGTCATTCGAAGAGTCCTTCAAAGAGTCAGTTTTTTTCAAATCGGAGGCTAGCCCCGCCCACCTCAACTGACAAACCTATTACTGTGAATAGGTAGAAACATGTGAATAACTGCCAGGTGGGTGGGGCTAGCCATTGGTGGGCGGGGCTAACACCAGCTCATGAATAAGATTTGAGAGGTAAATGCTCTAAAACTCCAGCATCTTACAGAATAAGGGACACAGCGCTGGGAACAGCAGGTCTGACACAAGCTTGTGCTGTCCTCAGCAAGGGGGGCATAACCTATGTGACAGGTTCCTTTTAAATGGAAATGTCAGACCAGAAATTATGCCAGACTTAGAGTGCTATGAAAAGTTGAACTAACCCCGGAAAACTTTATGGTTAGAGATAGGGTTAGTGTTAGAGGAATCAAAAAAAATTGGGTTCAGACTTCCAAAATCCAAGTTTTTTCACATGTTCAGGCAAATGCGTGTCGAACTAAAGAGGTACAAAGTCGCTCAACACTCTTCCTGTATTTACTATTACATTTTTAGATTTTAACAGTGTGTTACTGTCATTTGCACAGTAACATTTTACAACTTAAAGAAATATGTCACCATTGTGTTAAATATCACACAATTGACAGCACAATTATTTCTACAGTGAAAATGATTATAAAATTCTAAAGATTATAGAGTAGCAAATATTTTGTTCCTCTGTCATCTCTTATAGTTGATACACATTGAACACACATTCCCAAAACTGATTGCTATGGATGCTTTCTATTTCCAAAATCTGGATGAACATAACTATTTATGGTCTTAAAGGGAACCTGTCACATAGACAGCTTGTGCTATCTTCAGAAAGGGGGGGCATAACCTATGTGACAGGTTCCCTTTAAGTCTTTACAGGGCAATAGAAATAGAAAAATAATGTATAATAACTTAACTAACAGTGCAAAACATTACCTACATATGTTAATATAGAATTTTACTATAAAAATTAGCTGTAATTGTAGTTTAACTAAATATTTAAATATGTGACTTGCCCAAGACACTAAGATATGTGGTGCATGTAAAGGGACATGTGGTCACCAATGATTTGGAAGCTGTCAAGATGGACTCTATGCCCCCTTCTACATCTGTGTTAATCCATAACCAGACAGAGTTCTGGATGTTGAATAAAGGCCACATGTCATGATCTCATTCTTTTTTCGTAATGAATTAATGCAATAAATTCTCATGTGGCCATTGCTCATTTTTATAGTAAATGGGGGTTAGTCATGTACACTTGGGATACCTACTCCTGTGTGACATCATTTCATTATCTATGCTACTAAGGGTGTAGCATTGTAGTGAGCAGCTATATTCATTCAATGTTTGGTGTTTTGTATTAGAAACTAAAAGATTAGTACAAAGTAATGCAACATGTCATAGCTTCCCATCAGCAAACTCACTGATTAACTCAAATGTTCTAGTTACATAGTTACGTAGTTAGTACATTTAAAAAAGATATATGTCCATCAAGCTCAACCAAGGATGGGATATGATATGGATGAAAGGGAGGGGTGTAGATACTTTGAAAACTTTGCTAGTATATATCTACAGAGGTGTTAATATTTTTTTTTGTAAGTTAAGCCTTTCTTGAAGCCCTCACCTGTTCCCGCTGTGACCAGCTTCTGGGGCTGCTACTCTTCAGATTTACAATTCCTATGGTAAAGAAGGTTTGTCACCTCTGGAGATTGGAGTGAGTGCTCCCTTGTCTTTGGAGGAGATTTTACATGAAACAGCTTTTTACCATACTACTTGTATGGGTCATTCATGTACTTTTACAAATGAATCATGTCTCCTCTTAGACTTCTTATCTTAAAACTAAATAAGTTTAATTATTTTAACCTTTCCCGATAACTAAGACGCTCATCTTTGTACTTTCTCTTTGTACATCCTTTTTATGAACTGTTGCACCGAATTGAACAGCAAATTCCAAATGAGGTTGTACCAATGCTTTATATAGCGGTAATTTTACATCCCTGTCCCGCGAGTCCATGCCTCTTTTAATGCACGCCAATGTCCTGCTGGCCTTAGAGGCAGCTGACTGACATTGCATGCTGTTCTGTAATCTATGATCTATAAGTACACACAGGTCCTTCTCAACAAGAAATTCTGCCAGTTTTTCACTCCCCAGGATACCTACAGATTATTAGTACCCAGGCACATAACTGATCCACACACAACACTCATCCACACTGAACCTCATTTGTCAGGTGGGTGCTCAAGCACTCAATGTGTCCAGGTCTGTTTGCATTTTATCAACATTTTTTATAAATTGTACTATACTACATAGTTAAGTGTCAGCTGCAAAAATAGAAACAGTGATATTAATCTGGTTTCTTCTTTTAAATAGTCTTAATTTCTTAATCACAACACTATATAGGTTTAAAGAAAAGGAATGGTTTAACTAGGGATACTATAATAGTAGTGGCAGAGGTATCGGCTCCGGTGCCTGGTTGGGGGCCAGAAGTTCCTTTGCTAAATCGGGGGTCACATGGACAAAATTAATGACAAATTGAAGAGCCGGATAATACAAATGGTAACTAGAGCAACTTCCTAAGCGATTAGAGGTGAACTCCAATGTCAAGGTACATCAGTGTCAGGTTTCACTATCCATCACTGTCTTTCCAAAGTGGACTTAATGGAAGAAGACTGAGAAGGAGATCACTGTTGAAAATAAATCAGAAAAAACAGAGACTATAACTTGCATATTCACAAGCTACAAAGCTGGGACCTTTGGACAGATGAGACAAAACTGGAGCTTTTTGGCAAATCACATCAGCACAATGTTCACAGATGCAAAAATGAAGCATACATAGAAAACAAGATTTGTAACAATTGTGAAACATGGAGGAGGCTCGGTTATATTTTGGGACTGCGTTGCTGCATCTTAAACATGGTGTCTTGAATTTGTGCAGGGTACAATGAAATCTCAAGACTATCAAGGCATTCGGAAGAGAAATATTCTGCCCAAAAAAGCTTGGTCTCAGTCGCAGCTCATGAGTTTTCCAAAATGATAATTACCCAAAACACACTGCTAAAAACATTTTATGGACTATTATGAAATGGCTTCTACGAGCCCTGATCTAAATACTATTGAACATCTTTGGAAGGAGCTGAAACATACAGTCTAGAGATAAAAAATTATTTACAAAGTTTTTCATTATAACCTCAATAAACATCCCAGCTTATTTAAATGAGATAAGAGTACAACTTTAACTTAGTGATTGTTACAACTTCATCAGGTGAGTAGCTTAGGGGGAAGAGAGACTACGTTATGTATTTTGTCTCCTTAATATCCAAATACATATCACATTATAATGTTATTAATTTTATAATTCACATAGAATGTCCCTATTTCAAGAAGTTGTCCAGTGTTTTACATTACTGTGAATTAATTTCCTGTTTGGTCAATGAGCGTAGTGCACATAACGCTAGGGCTAGTTATATTCATTTCTCATTATTCAATAAGTTTGCAGTAAGACAATTGCCCCAGTGTTGCTCCGAGTTGTGTGGCTGCTTTAAGAAATTCTTACAATAATATCATAATGACTTTGAAAACCACAGAGTCAAGATCATAATGAAGCTGTAAACGTTGAGGTGCTGGCCATTCTTTTAGGGGCTTTTATTTATATCCTGATCATTTAAGTGGTGTGGTTCTGTCTACTACATGGAGATGTTATGGTGTGGTTTTTTTTGTCTGTCACAGTAATGTACTGAAGTGAATTGAGTTTTATTGAACAGATGATGGAGACATAACAGGAAGCAGTATCAATAAGTCTGTGATGGATGGGCAAGGTGATGTGTATTGAGTGTTTTAGGCTTGTATTCACATTAACTGATGCTCATTGTCTTCCTTCTGTCATTGCAAATTGTTTAAGATACAATATTTATTTTTCTTTTTTTAAGTCAACCCCCATTATGTGGTGAATCACAAGGAATATAATTAATTGTACTTTGTGGTTTACCACATTATCCATATCACTCAAGAGTTTATGATCTTTGATGGTGTTTCTTAAAAGGATCTATGTGTTTGTATATACATATCTTAATTAAAAAAATAAAAATTTAAAAAGCCCTAAATGTGCCACAACCTTAAACTAGTGCTTGTAATGTTGGACCCCATTAAATGTTCAGTACTGCAGCTGTGGGCATGAAATATACATTGATCTTTAAGTATATGTTACATCTATAGTTTGTAAGCAGGTATGAACACATATAAGTGAATAGTGTTGCACTTCAAATTTGGATCAATGTCAAATTTGGCCTGAATATAAGTGATTTAATTGCAAAAAATCAGCCCTAATCTTAAGATGGGGTTAGGACTTTACAAGTCTTTACAAATTAACTTACCGCTCAATGGTGCTCTGCCAAGATTCCATCCAGCCTCCCTTCTGGTGAAGTGTCACTTTCAGTTATCATAAAATAAGCGTTATCCCTTATGTTTTAGTTACCGAAAGTCACATAAAACTAGAGGTGACACTGTAACAGGAGGGACACAGAACAGTAAATTACTCCCACAAAAAAAACACAAAAAAGCTAATTGTAACTTAGGGTTATAGTGAGGTTTATGGATAGTGCAAGGGTTATATAATGGAAGCCATTTGTGTGGATCCTCTGGGTCACTGCGAGAGATGGTGTAGACCATGCCAGAGAGCGGAGTCTATGGAGCCCCCCGGTATTCACCAGAGACCCCCGCAGTGGATTGGACTTGGCTGTGGAGGACTCCCAGGTCATTACCCCTGATGAGGCCCCTTGCGATGAACAGGAACCAGGAAAACAGTAAATGCAAGTGACAGACAACAACAGAGGTCATGACCAATGTAGGAGAATCACCATACAGCAACAAACTGACTCAGAACAAAGGCAAGAAGCTCCTAA
Organism: Phyllomedusa bahiana; assembly: GCA_025379985.1. Lineage (NCBI taxonomy): Eukaryota > Metazoa > Chordata > Amphibia > Anura > Hylidae > Phyllomedusa > Phyllomedusa bahiana. The sequence continues at coordinate 11,106 of JAODAL010033294.1, read as the reverse complement.
AGTCCCAAGTGGTGAAAGGTTATTGGCCAGGTATTTAGGTATTGTGCCTTTAAACATCAGCAAGCTAGGGGGCGAGCACGTGGGATACCGGCAGCAGCGAGAACCAGAGCAGGAGCGTGAAGAGTTTAGTTTATGCTGAGAGAGGGGTCAGGAGCAATAACAGGGACATGGGCACATCTGCGGTCCGGAGCAGAAATCATGGTGGAGACTATGACAGGTTAGAACACAAATTTTTTTTATGAGTTTATGCAAACCATTGTCAAACTGATCAGAAAGGTATTGAAGCACTTGTGTGCTTGAGAAAAATCTGGGGGACCAAGAGAATACTGTAAAATCCATCCAATGAAATTCAATGGAATTCATTGCCACAAAGATTGTGATGGTGGATTCACTGAACAAGTTCAAGAAGGACTTAGGTGACTTTCTTGAAATATATAATATTACAGGTGAGTGGGGCTAGATTTTATAGATAGGATGTTGATCCAGAGATTCATTCTGATTGCCATATTTGTTCGGAAGGAGTTTCTCTTCTTGTATGAGGCAATTGGCATCCGCCTCATAGGGATTTCTACCTTGCTCTGGATAAACACAGTAGGGTTAAAGGTTGGACCTGATGGGCCTTTGTATGTTTTCAGCCTTAACTACTGTTACTAATATGTCTAATTTAATATGTTATGGAATTTTATAGATTATTATTATCAATTAAAGTAAAATATATTTTATATCATTATATATTCTGGTTTTGTGAGTTTCCAGTTTATCATCCAATTTTGTGTCACTTTAAAGAAATATACTATCTCTTTTTATAGTAGTTATTAATTATCTATTATAAGCACCAACATATTATGCATTGCTGTACAAGGAATCCAGACTGGGGCTCTCAATTTAATTTCCCTTTTTCTCACACACAAACACACACATTTACACTGAAAGACAATTAAGTTATACAGTATTTAGGTTTTTGGTGTGTATGGGCATGTCCCCACAGCACGGGTTTGCGGCCGGTTTTTCAGACGGTTTGTGGTTTGGCCGCAAACGAGCACAACAAACTTCTATGGAACTTCTATGGAAAACCCGTGCAGCAGTCCCCACCGCCGGCCGCCCGAAAAATATTGTTCTTGCACATTCTTCCGCGAGAAAACTCATCGCGGAGAGAAAAGCCGTCCCCCCCGCGGCCGTGGGGATGGCATACAAGCTGGATAAACTGACCGGTATTTGTCCATTGCCGTGTAAACGGGCCCTAATAGAAAACCATCACAAACATAGAGTAAAATAATCAAAGTAGATTGGTTAGATTCAAGGGTCAATGTAGTGCTATTTTGTGCATATTGGTAGAAAAAGTACATGTAAATAGCTTGTGACATAACATAAACATGATATGAAAAGAAAGTTGAAAACAGACATACTGGGAAGAGTTAAATGATTACATATAAAACATTGTGGGGAAAGTATGTCTCTCTGGGCACAAAGAGGTTAAATGTATATAAAACACAGTGTGCCATTATATAGTCAGCTCTGGTCTCAAGCTAAGAACAGAAATAAAATCATGTTTCTCTCAGCTATTGCACAATGCAGTCAGTATTATATTAATTTACAATTTATACAGAATACGTCAGACTCAGGAAGGTCTATGGTTCATAAGAGTATCAGATGTCCAGTCTGTGTTTGGTTCCTCCTCAGCCCCCATATTGTCTATGACAAAAGTCAGAACATGAGCTAATGCACTGCTAAGTTCTACCCCTTATGTGAATAGAAACTTGCGTATATGTATAAAGTGACTAGGTTTATTACAGTGCATAGAAAAATTGCACTTGAGTGATTCCTGCTTTATAATTTAAGAGAACACAAATTAAGATAAAATGCCTAAAGTCACGTTATGACCTTTAAAGGACTGATTTTATGATGAATCCATAGTTGCATCTTGTTAGGTAACTTGTCACTTTATTGACCAATAAGATATAAGAATTATTGAGACTATAAAACTGTTATAATAGATTACTTAGCAGTCGTATCCTGCTTAAAAATGAAGTGTTTTTTATGTACTTCATAACTTCTGTAACTGTATGAAGCAAGAGGTTTACATATTGTGCAGTAAGGGTGAAAGGACTAGCCGGCATTTGTAGATTTCACCTACAATTGTGCTGTCAGATTTATTCCCACACTCTGCCCAGTCATTTGTAAATTTTGCTTTTTTTATTTCCTTGGCATTGTTAAGAAGTCTGGAAGTAGTTAGTGAATGGAAAGATTCTTGTTTCCATTTAGATGCTGTAAACCTTTGAAAATTTCTGCCTAAATTTTCGACAGTGTAAACTTCGGCTGTCTAAAAATGGGCCATATTTAACACATTGGCTCATACTGTTTGATAAATTTGGTTGGCCTACTTGCACCAAAATTTAGCACCAGACTTTTGGTGGAATTATGTTGTAATTTTGGCACAGTGGGCCACATGTATGAAACTGTTTAGGTCTAAAACTCACTCTTTTGCCCATAGTAACCTATGGGCAAAAAAGTGAGTTTTAGACCTAAACAGGTCATACATGTGGCCCAGAATGTCACATCATTGATACACGCCATTTAATAAAAATTAAATTTAATTTAAATTTAATGCAAAGCCATGCCCACTTTTCAGCAAAAAAAGTGGAGAGCTCAGCATATACAACCATGTATGTATGTCTAAGTTTATGCTGTCTAATTTTTAGTCAACAGTCGTAAATGTATCTTTCTGTTTAATCATAGGCAGATCTGATCCCTTCTTACACAGGTATCATCTGAACAAATATATATAAATAATAAACAGCAATAATATAACTACATATAATAACGTACATTGTTGTACGTAACCCAAACTTTTGATGGATATGTAATATTTACTTTGCTTTTGTGGTACAAGGTTAGCATCAATAGTTGTACATTATCTGTCATTATGGTTGAATCTTCCATACAGCATCTGAAATTTGGCACCATGCACGATTAGCTGAGAAGTCAGCAAAAATACTCGGCTATAATCTGCGGACATTTGTATTAACTACTGCTAAAGTCACTTTGAATTCCCTTTTCCTTTATATGTATGTTTTTGCAAATTTCTTTCTGTTCATTAAGATCCTAATTTAACATACCCTTTTTGCTTATAGGTTGGAGGGCATACTATGCTACCTATCCGTTGGATGCCTCCTGAGAGTATCATGTATAGAAAATTCACAACAGAAAGCGACGTCTGGAGTCTAGGAGTGGTGCTATGGGAAATTTTCACTTATGGAAAGCAACCGTGGTATCAGTTATCAAATAATGAGGTTTGTACATACTGCATGTAGATTTATGGCGTTTGCACTGCTATTAGAGTAGTTGTCTAACCTCTAAAACCAGTCTGGTAATCAGTTGATTCACCTTAGGAGATCAGATTCATTTTAATGCTAAACATCAATTTGCTTGGATTTTCATGAGAAATGGTGGTTGTTTATTATTATGATGTAATTAGCAATTGTATTGTAAAATCCATAAAAACTAATTAGATTTTACTGGCTAGGTTTCGATTACACACCAATGAATGATAATATGTGATTATGGGTATAACTATAGGCATAGCAGACATGGGGCCCAGGAGTTGAGGGGGCCCCTCTCAGGTACAAGAACATTGTTCGTTCCTTTTTGTATGGAATTGCAAGCCAGTGACTTTTGGTCATCTTGCACTATTATATAGGTTCTCTGATATATGGCACTATCATTTACTCCTTTTATTATTGTACTTGTGCTGCTGTTCCAGATTTCTAGCTTTAGGTGGTAGGAACCTATCTCATTTTGCTATGGGACCCTTGGAATTCTAGTTACGCCACTGCATGTGATATCTGATTAGTGTGGGTCATTCCAACACACAGAATGTAAAACATGTAGAACAGGAAATAAAAATAATTGAAAACTTTACAAACTCGACATCAAAACCAAAGAAATTGCTCAAACATGCAGATGATCGCTTCTAAAGGTGGGGTAAGCTGAAAATCCCTTTGATTTCTATGCAAAATGAAGAATACTACTCCATAATAGTCATCATGCTTTTGTTCTGCCACCATTTGTCAGTGTGTGATCCCTGTAGCTAACCATGTGAACAGCTAAAGTCCAGATCAGAAGCGAGACAGCTGCTTCTTTATCTCCACCAGCAAGAAACCCCATCACAATCTATTTTTGGCGATAATATTTTTATTATATTTTCCACATATGAAAAAAGTGACAATTACAATGTATATATGCATAGCAATCATGCGTCAAGGACGTAAACATTTTCCCTTTACTAACCTAATTTAGTATTTTGTGGAAGAGCAACAATTATTTGGTCATAAAAAAGAAAGTCATAAAGAAATTAGAAGGTGGAGAGAAAAGGATAAAGTGAAAAGGTGGGAGGAAGTAAGCAGGAACAACCACCCAGACTGCGTCTGCCTCTATTATTTACTTAACCTTATATCTTCAGTCTAAAATATATTTCTCAAATAAGGTGTTGTACTTGAACCTTCAAGACCACTTGGTCGGCACTTTGCCATGTACTGTATTACCCCCATTATTACACCAAAATTAAGATTGTGATCAATACCATCTAATTTGAAGCTTTATGCAGTCTCACTTATTATTGATTATTACAAAGCTCCTTTTTCTGCTTACACTTATAATCAGATTTGCACGAAGGATATTTTATGACCAGTTTATAATAGATCATTGATAACCTTTCTTTTGCTAGACAGAAAATTCATGCAAAATGGAATTTTTTTCCATGAGCATGCATATATAATAAGTTACAAAATTGTTGCCTGGATGTATATCATCGTAGTAAATGATGTTTTTCCAAAGACAATGGCCCTTATTTACTATTGAACCAGAAAAGTGACTTAAAATGTGACAAAAATTGGAGCATTTTTGCAGCAGAATTTGGTTGTCACATTTTATATGGGCTTCAGACATCCAACAAAGGGGATGTAACTTAGCCTAAGGTAGGTGTGACTTTGTGTCAAAGTGGGAGTGGTTACAATGCAATATGCTGCAATAAAAATGTGGCAAAATTCTGGCATAAGAAGTAAAAAAAGAGGTTGGTCTAAAAAACTAGACACGTCTAAAGGTGCACAAAATGTAACAATTTGGCATGAGCCTACTGAGATAAATCTGCCACGTTTTTAGACGGCCTGTCTAAGTTTCTGCTAATGTTTGGACAGAGGTAGTAAATGAGGGCCTTATGTTTCTACATGGCTGCAAATCTGCAATTGAAAAACCTGCATTTAAAGAATTGTATCAGCAAGGGTGAAAATCTGTAGCGTGCTCTAAAACCCTTACAGGCTGTCATGGTTTTGACAATGCAGCAAATATGCTCCAGGTGAACATGCTCTTAGAAAATCCTTTTACAATCTATACATGCTTTGATTTAGTAATTTTATGTCTCTGTATCCTTTTCTTGTGCAGGTGATTGAGTGTATAACTCAAGGCCGAGTCTTGCAACGACCTCGCACTTGTCCGAAGGAAGTCTATGATCTAATGTTAGGATGCTGGCAGAGAGAACCTCACATGAGGTTGAACATCAAAGAAATCCACAGCCTCCTTCAGAACTTGTCCAAGGCATCCCCCGTTTACCTTGACATTCTTGGCTAGACATTGAAGGTGTTACCTGTATGGGCTTCATATATGAATGTGGTGAACAGCCGCTGAACTCCATGAAATGTGTTATAACCTCTGACAGTATTATTAACAAAGATGCTGAGAAGCTATCAAAGGGCAAGCAACACAAACTTCTCCATCTGTACAATACACAGTATTGATATTTGCCATTAACAAGTTGTATCTTTTTATCCTGAGCCTATTTCTTCTTTTACTTCTTCCTCTCCTCTTCTGTCTGTTTGGTTGTCTCTCACTGTCTTTCCTACTCCGTGCTTATTCCCTTATGTAACTCAGCATACATTGACAAAGGCCTTAAAAACCTTATCTGTTAATCAGCAGGCTCGCATGTTTGTCCACCACATCTAACAATGCCTTCTTGTATTCCTGCCTTTGATGTGGATGAAAAAAGGGAAACTAGTGTATGACACAAACTTAACGACGTCTGATGTACATACATGTAGACTTTCTATTGACTGTCACCTCTACGTTTCTGGCTAATGTGCACTAATGACAGACAATTTCTGGACATCAGGATGAAGTGATTGCAGAGATGAGTCTGTGGTAGTAAGGATGCCAATGGAAAGACCATCTACCTAAAAAAACATGAAGAAATACAATCAACGTATACTATTCTGAGAAGAATAAATCCAACCTGCTTTGTATGTGGCTAGTCCTGTATCACCATATACTCCATGATAGAAATATGTCGCTTGCTTCTAGCAAGCTGCCATAGCTGTCTTCATCATTTTCGTTTCTAAGTGCAGTAAACCATTGTTAGAGGCTGAATCATTCGTTTTATCAGACTGAAATTATCACAATGTGATGCTGAATTTATCTAATACAATGTCCAACAGACAATCTCTGTCATTGACCAGTTTACAAAGCCGTTCTATACAACTCAGACAAAGAATACACGTGATGAGTGGTGGCCAAGAGTTCAGAAAAAGCTTGGGTCGTTTTGTATGGAGATGGGAAGCTTAACACATGTATGTCATTGATGGGAAATAATAGCCTCAGATGAGGGCAGCTGCTTGTATTCTGTTCTGGTAACAGAGTCGGTAGGCAATGTCACAACCAAAAGATGTTGATGGTGCACATTCAACGGTTGGTGGCTACCTTGTTTTTTGTTTTTTTTAATAGTTTTACATCCCTGGGCTCTGGATTGAAGTTTATATTTCTCTATATTACATTGTAAAAACAAAAATGTGGCAGCCTTTCTACAAATGTATGTGATGTTGAATTTGGAGGCAGCGCATGCTTATATATGTTACCGGCATGATGTGTCCAATGCAAAGATATCGAAAGTTATTCCCCAATACACATACAGTACAGGGATCAACTCTGTATCACAGTCACATTTACCATAGTGTAGAGAATAATCTTTGAAGAGAATAGATGAGGCCCTATTGTAACGCCATGCATAGCTCTCTGTGGGGGTTAGTTTTTGAAGAATGTAGTAGCACAGTAACGGAATCTACCATTTGTATAGGTAAATGTAAATAAATGCCGTATGTTGACTTAAAACTGGTAATTGTAAAATATATTTGAAAGTTAAGAAAAAAAGTATATGAGTATTAGCCTCTGTAATTGAGGCATCAGTAAATAAATTAATCTCATCTCTTGGGGTCTACTAATGATTGTAACACATCTCTATCAAGGTTTTAAAGCAAATTATAAAAGTGAAACAATGATACTTGTACAGATGTGATTTGTGCTATTGCTTTGGTACATTGTTGGAACTTCTGTTCTTGATTTACTATGTATACTTTTTCACACCCGTTTGCAGTAAAAAAAACAAAAGCGTGTGCCTATTTGCTCAGTAAAGATGGAACAGGCAATATGTACTGCTTGTGAGATGAAAGCAAAAAACTGTGGAGAGTACGTGAATGTCCAATATTCTCAAGCACTTGCCTATAAAACAGTTCTACTGCTATAGTTCCATTTTCTCTACACCTACAAGAAGTCTCAAGTTAGACACTGAGATGTACAGGAGACATACACTGGGATTATTAAAAATAAATCTCTGCCTTTTAATGCTAAACATCCGTTTGCCTGGATTTTCATAAAAATGGTGGTTGTCTATTAATATGATGTATTTTGCAATTATATTGCATAATCCATAGAAACTAATTAGACACGAGTTTCTGGTTTTTCATCACAAACCACAGAATGATAATATGTGATATCTGCTTGATTGGTGTGGATTAAAGCAATGATTCAAATTAAATATATATGGAGCTGCAAATAAACAATTCTCAAAGAAAACTTTTGAAACTCGACAAGAAACAAATAAATTGCTGAAATATCCAATATAATAATAATAATTCATCATGCTTTTATTTTGTATGATCCTTGTTGCTAACTCTGTGATCAGCTACAGTCGAGATCAGAAGTGAGACGGCTTCTTCTATCTCCGCCAGCAGGAACTCACAGCACAATCTGTTTTTGTCTATGATATTTTTATTATATTTTACACATGTCAAAAAAGAGGTGAATTACAGACAAAGTATATATACTCAATCAATAGATAAGTTGAAATGTTTCAGCTCTGTGAGCCTTCTTCAGGCACCCATAATGATTAATGAACGTATATATGCTTATCAATCGTGTACCAAAAACAAAAGATGTTCCCTATAATAAGCTACCATTAGTAAACAGGGGAGAGAAACAATAATTAGGTAAAAAAAGAAAGTAATGAAATTAGAAGGTGGAGAGAGGAGGGTAAGGTGAAAAGGTAGAAGGAAGCAATCAACCACCCATACTGCATCTGCCCCTATTTAAAAATGTTCCCTATACCCATCCACCATAACTAAGGGGTTGTCTCACTACAAAGAATAGCTTTCAAAATGTAGGGTACACTAAATGAAGACATTTTCCAAATATATTGCATTGTTCATCTTTTTTTGTTAAGGAGCTACTATTGATTTTATCACCTTCTGAGGGCTCTCAGGTTTCCCAAGTGACCGACCTGTGTACTCTTTCTCCCCTGCTGTTTGTTCTGATAGCAGAGAGTGACGTCATCACAGGTCGAAAGTCAGCAGTGAGGCTTGTTTTGTTATCTGATCTTTCAGACAAAAGACAGTAATTACTCTACTGTTTACATTAGCTCAGAAGCTCCTCCGGACCTCAGAAAAGGTAATTTATTTAATCTAGACTAATAAATCTGAATACATGGAGCTCATATGCTAATTACAGAAAGCTTGACCAGGAAGTGACAGAGCAAAGCAGCATTATTTCATTCATGCATCCTATGAAACTTTGAGATGAGACAACCCCTTTAAATAAGAGGAGTGACAAACTAATAAAAATACAAACTAAAGGAATTCGGAGGTGGAGAGAGGAGAATAAAGGTGGGAGAAAACCTGCAGTAGCAACCACTCATAATACGGCTGCCCTTATTTTTTATTTAAGCACATACAGTCATATGAAAAAGTTTGGGCACCCCTATTAATCTAAATCATTTTTAGTTCTAAATATTTGGGTGTTTGCAACAGCCATTTCAATTTGATATATCTAATAAATAATATTGCACATTTTGTGTTAGTACAATAAACCTCATTTCAATCCGGAAATATTACTGTGTCCATCAGTTATTAGATATATCAAATTGAAATGGCTGTTGCAAACACCCAAATATTTAGAACTAAAAATGATTAAGATTAATAAGGGTGCCCAAACTTTTTCATATGACTGTATATTTCTAAAATTTATCCATACAGTGAGGTACTGTTCCAGGATCTCTGAGACCGTTTGATTAACACATTCACATGTGTTGTATCACCCTTATCATTGTCAGGCAAAAAATCACATTGAAAGTATGTACAGGTTTGCCATATCACTTGTACTTTAGGGATAAATTTAACACCTTTTAAGCCATACTTATTACGCCCATTGTGAACGAGTTGAAAACAGTCCTGAGCTTAAAAATACAAAGTCAGCTGAGGATGAGGTAAGATCCCTTGGCCAACTAGTTTAGTAATTATATTTTGCATCTCCATCCAGAGATGAATAATATGAGGGCATGACCACCAAGGAGATGTCCCACCATTTGACATATCTTCAGCAAAAGCTAGATCTTGGAGTATGTAATCCAGGAAATTAAAATGATGGTCAGTCCAATCTAATTTAAAGTTTCTTCCCATCTTAATTCATTTATTATCAAGCTTCTTTTCCTATTTACACACATAATCAAATTTACGTGAATGAGATAATATGACTCTTTCTTTGTAGATCATTGTTAACCCCTCTTTGCCTTAGTTCCCTGCAAGAATTTTGTCGTATTTCTAGCACTTATCTCAGGCCTATTTTACACAATAGTTTATATTTATGAATGGGTCCCCTCGATTGGAGGCAGGAGAAGTAAACCAAGGGATTATAATTAAATATGTCCCTTATCACTGACTTGTCCAGTAATTAAGGAGACTGCCCCCGCTGTAATTCAAGGTTTGCTAACAAAGTCCAAGATTTAATGTGCAATATAATCTATTTAAACCTCTTCTAGTCCTATCAACAGACCCAGGGTTTTATTTAATTTATATTTTAATCATCTCCATAACCACTTGAGGTCTACTTGTTGGAGTGGCGAGTTGTCCAAGAGGCCAGCCGTTCTCCAGAAAATTTTTCATAGATGAATTGAAGAAACCATTTTATCCTCCATTTAATACTCGGATCGATGGTACAGCAATGACCTTATAGTATGAACAGAGATCTTGAAATCCCATAACCCCATTTCTTAACATTGAATGTATAGTACTATTGACTAATCTAGATGTACCTCTCCCCCAAATACATGAAAAAATCATAGCCTCAATAAAATGTATAATCTGGAATTGCAATGTCTCTAGACTAGTAAGAGAGATAATAAACTGTCCACATGCATAGTTGTTTTATGTTCCTTATTCCCTACCAATGTATCAGTTATCTCAAGTGCTGAGGCCAAGAGTTCATTAGCCAAACTGAAAATAAATAGTAAAACAGGGCAAACTTGTCTTGTACTATTACTAATGTTAATATAATGTGATAGAAACTGGTTATATAATACCTTAACGTTTGGGAAGGAATAAAGATCATTCCATGTGATAATAAAAAAAAGTTTGTTGAACATTTTCTTGGCATCTAATAATGAGAGTACACTGGGGAATCTGTGGTTTATCAACAACCATTCGGCTTGCATCACTATTTTGACTGTTTGTCACAAAACTCATCTGGTTTGTAATAACAAGATATGGAATGACGTTTTAGATCTCACTGCTAGCATGTTAGTAAAAAATCTAAAAGGCGAGGAAATAGGCCTAGAATTACATGAGCCAATCACATCCTTGCCCTCCTCGGGTATGTCATTATAGAAGCCTCTAACATTTAACAAGGAAATTATTCAATATGACATGCAAAGTTTAGGGTTGTATGCAAATGTTGTGACAGAATATTACTGTGTTTAGATACTACTTTAGATGGGTTCTAGAAAAGACATTATGCTGC
>JAODAL010033293.1:0-45759 GCA_025379985.1 Phyllomedusa bahiana | reverse complement strand
TGGGAAAAGACTTTTGGAAGACCATTTCAGGTGACTAACTCTTAAACTCATCAAGAGAATGCCAAGAGTGTGCAAAGCAGTAATCAAAGCAAAAGGTGGCTACTTTGAAGAACCTAGAATATAAGACATATTTTCAGTTGTTTCACACTTTTTTGTTAAGTATATAATTCCATGTGTTAATTCATTGTTTTGATGCCTTCAGTGTGAATCTACAATTTTTATAGTCATGAAAATACAGAAAACTCTTGAAATGAGGTGTGTCCAAACTTTGTCTGTACTGTATATATGTATAGGTATGTATATATATATGTATATATACACATATACATACACACACACACACAGTGCCTTGCGAAAGTATTCGGCCCCATTGAACTTTTCAACCTTTTGCCACATTTCAGGCTTCAAACAAAGATATACAAATTTTTTTTTTGTGAAGAATCAACATCAAGTGGGACACAATTGTGAAGTGGAACGTAATTTATTGGATATTTTCTTTTTAATTGAGTTTATTAACACTCCTTTATTGGATATTTTAAACTTTTGTAAAAAAAATAAAAAACTGAAAAGTGGGGCGTGCAATAATATTCGGCCCTTTTACTTTCAGTGCAGCAAACTAACTTCAGAAGTTCAGTGAGGATCTCTGAATGATCCAATGTTGTCCTAAATGACTGATGATGATAATAAATATCATCCACCTGTGTGTAATCAAGTCTCCGTATAAATGCACCTGCTCTGTGATAGTCTCAGGGTTCTGTTTAAAGCGCAGAGAGCATCATGAAGACCAAGGAACACACCAGGCAGGTCCGTGATACTCTTGTGGAGACGTTTAAAGCCAGATTTGGATACAAAAAGATTTTCCAAACTTTAAACATCCCTGGGAGCAATGTGCAAGCGATCATATTGAAATGGAACGAGTATCAGACCACTGTAAATCTGCCAAGACCCGGCCGTCCCTCTAAACTTTCATCTCAAACAAGGCAAAGACTGATCTGAGATGCATCCAAGAGGCCCATGATCACTCTGGATGAACTGCAGAGATCTACAGCTGAGGTGGGAGAGTCTGTCCATAGGACAACAATCAGTCGTACACTGCACAAATCTGGCCTTTATGGAAGAGTGGCAAGAATAAAGCCATTTCTCAACGATATCCATAAAAAGTCTTGTTTAAAGTTTGCCACAAGCCACCTGGGAGACACACCGAACATGTGGAAGAAGGTGCTCTGGTCAGATGAAACAAAAAAGTCGAACTTTTTGGCCACAATGCAAAACGATATGCTTGGCGTAAACGCAACACAGCTCATCACCCTGAACACACCATCCCCACTGTAAAACATGGTGGTGAAGCATCATGGTTTGGGCCTGCTTTTCTTCAGCAGGGACAGGGAAGATGGTTAAAATTGATGAGAAGATGGATGGAGCCAAATATAAGAACATTCTGGAAGAAAACCTGTGAGAGTCTGCAAAAGACCTGAGACTGGGACGGAGATTTATCTTCCATCAAGACAATGATCCCAAACAAAGCAAAATCTACAATGGAATGGTTCACAAATAAACGTGCCCAGGTGTTAGAATGGCCAAGTCAAAGTCCAGACCTGAATCCAATCGAAAATCTGTGGAAAGAGCTGAAAACTGCTGTTCACAAACGCTCTCCATCCAACCTCACTGAGCTCGAGCTGTTTTCCAAGGAAGAATGGAAAAGAATTTCAGTCTCTCGATGTGCAAAACTGATAGAGACCTACCCCAAGCGACTTGCAGCTGTAATCGAAGCAAAAGATGGCGCTACAAAGTATTAACCTAAGGGGGCGAATATTATTGCAAGCCCCACTTTTCAGTTTTTTTTTTTTCTACAAAAGTTTAAAAAATAAATAATAAATTTGTCCCCCTTCACAATTGTGCCCTACTTTGTTGATTCCTTAAACTAAAAAAAAAAATAAAATGTTATATCTTTTGTTTTGAAGGCCCAAAAATTTGTGGCAAAAGGTTGAAAAGTTCAAGGGGGCCTAATACTTTCAAAAGTCACTGTGTGTGTGTGTAAACACACACACTCTATATATATATATATATATATATATATATATATATATATATATACACACACACACATACATACACACATACATGCATACAGTATATATACACAGACACACACTTCTCTCTATATGTATATATTTACATACTTACATACACACACATGCTTCTCAATAAATTAGAATATCAGTGTAGGCCCACTGTGTTTTGTCAAGACTAAAGTCAGCACAGCCATCTACCACGAAATTTAAGAGCACTTCATGTTTTCTTCTGCCAACGAACTTTTTGGAGATGGAATTCTCATTTTCCAGCAGGACTTGGCACCTGTCCACACTGCCGAAAGTGCCAATACCTGATTTAATAACCACAGCATCAATGTGCTTGATTAGCCAGGATATCTATATTTACTATTTTGCCATAGGCAACCTTAAACTCTATCAGTTCTCTATCTGTAAAACACTAAAACGTAACTTTTATTATGTATACTCTTAACCTCTATGCACACTATTTAAAACCTGATTTCTAACCTCATCATTTAACCCTTTTTGCTTTGAAGGGGAATAACTCCCTTTTATTATAAAGTTGGTGGAGCACCACCTATTCACAGGGGGCCTTATTTTCTATAGCAAAGTATTTAGCTTCAGTAAGGGATCCCAAGCCTACTACATGGGCAGTCGTCCCAAATCTCATGGAAAACAGAACAAATAAGGCCCCCTTGTGACACCCTGCAGGGGTAAACACTTGTAGACAGAGGTGAAAAAATCACAATTTAAAACTCATATCGGGAACTGCCCGACATGTTTCGCCAGCTAACATGGCTTCATCAGGGATTAGTGGTCCGATCACATATGGTCCGATCACATTTTTCGAGATTATGTGATTAGCCAGGAAATTCGCCAGACCTTAACCCCATAGAGAATCTATGTGGTATTGTCAAGAGGGAGATGAGACACCAGACCCAACAATGCAGATGAGCTGAAGGCTGCTATCAAAGCAACCTGGGCTTCCACAGCACCTCTGCAGTGCCACTGGCTGATCGCCTCCATGCCACGATGCATTAAAGGGGTTTTGCCACGATCTCATTTCATACCTCCTGCATCCAGCTCTTCAGCTCTGTGTGCTCAGAAGGGGGAGTAAGTGATTTGTTTGAATTGCAGATCATGTGACCCTGCATGATGACATCACCAGGCCTTTCCTCTCTTTAGTCAAGAAAAGGTCTGTTTATGTGTAGAACTGTAAGTAGCTACATTGTAGCTCAGAGGTAAAACTTTTGCCTCTAGGCACAGGGTCCTCGGTTTCAAATTCCTGCAGGAACCAAGCCTGTGGATTTTTTTCTCTTTATCAATGCACATACCTGATTGAGGTTTCTTTTTTTAAATTTATTTGCACTGTTTGACGAATTACTAAGAAGTACAGAGGACGGGAGTAGAATGACTGCACCTGGGCTTTGAACACTCAGTAGCTGCCTGAGACTAGAGGTGATGTCTGAGTGTCTGAGCATGTGCGACCAGGACTGAGCAGCTCTCAGCCCTGGTCGTATTCCCTGGAGACGAGCTGTAAACAATGGATCACTAAAGGAGCAGCTAAGACAAAAACGGTCCAGGTTTTTTAATAATGATGAAAGGTGAAAATATATGTTATTTAATTTACAAACGTCCCACGTCAATTTTAATTAGTGGCAAAGCCCCTTTAATGCAGTCATTCATGAAATATGAGCAGACCGTGTTGTGTGCATTTACTGTACATACTTTTCATTTGGTCAACATTTCTGTGTTACAAAATTTTTTTTACAGTTGGTCTTAAATAATATTCTAATTTTCTGAGAATGACTTTTGCATTTTCCTTGGCTGTAAGGCTATGTTCACACGGCTTATTTTGGGACCTATCTCGCCCCGTATTTCGCGCCGTACTGCGCAAAATACGGGGCGAGATACGTCCCAGTCATTATGGTAATGCAAAGTTCTCATACAGAACTATGGATTATGTCTCCTCTCCCTGCTCGCACAATACGACGAGCGGGGAGAGAAGTGACATGTCAATTATTCACGGCGTATTCGCGCTGGAATAATGAATGTCTATGGGGCTGGCGGCCTGCCGGCTGCCCCGCTCCCGTACACACGGTGTAATTGCGGGGTGAAATACGTCCCGCAATTAAGCCGTGGGAACATAGCCTAAGGGTATGTTCACATGGCGTGTCGGGTCATGTGTGAACATACGTTATTAGATGAGTGTTTGGGTCCGTCTAGACGTCCAGAGATTTTACACTGCTCACAATGTAAAACAAGCATCGGCGTTCAGACGAGTGATCGCCAATGCGTGTCTGTGTCTTTCGGATCCATTCCAAAAATTGACATGTCAATTCTTGGTCCGAAAGACACAGCAGGAGGCGTATCAAACTATAGGGTGCGATCCTACTGCATCCAACACGCATCCAAACTGTGTGCTGGATCCGTTTAGAATTCTATCACTGCTGCGTTTTTCGGATCTGAAATTGGATCCAAAACCGCCGTGTGAACAAGCCCTAAGCCTTAATAATCAAAAAAAACATAAACACTTGAAACATTTCACTCTGTTTGTGATGAGACTATATAATATATGAGCTTCACTTATTTTAAATTACTGAAAAAAACAAAACCTTTTGGCTCTAATTTATTGAGAAGCGTGTGTGTGTGTATGTATGTATGTATGTATGTATGTATATATACATTTTATATATATATATATACACCCACACATATATATATACACATATAGATACATATATATTTATATCTACAATGGTTTTCAATGTTGTTTAAGTATAGCAGTTGGCCTATACGAGAGCTAAGAACACCTGTTTGATACACATCAGCTTGTAGGCTAAGAAGATCTGCTGTTTGTTGATTTTTTGTATACTTGTGGTCCAGGCTTGGAAGCTTTTTAAAGAATTAAATGAGAAGGTTAAGAAATATTAATACTTTTTGTATGGATGAAAGCTGGCGTTTACAGAAATGTTTTAATTTAGAAAATTTTAAATGTTTCTAGTATTTTGGTATGTTTCACAAATTGACTGCATTAACCAAAATTTTCTTAAAGCACAATGGGTCGCGAGAAAACAGTCCCTAAATTATATGGATACAAGCATTAAAAAGTTATTTGCATATTAAGTGACATGTCGGATATAAAATATGGGATCGTGTCATAGAGGTGAAAGTTGGCTTGGGCGTTCAGATCATAGATTTTACACTGGCTACACTGGCAGTCTGTAACCAAACCCATATAATTCCTATATTAACGATAATTTTGCGAGATTGCGTATTAAAAGTCCACAAACCTAGTTCAAAAAAAAACGCTTTGCAAAATCATTATGGAGAAGTTGACACACGTCGTATTTACTGCATAAGATCCCTACCAAATCATTTTTTGAAACCAAATCATGCTTTGAAATCCAGAATTGAAGACTCTGATGTGGATTCACCAGCAACAAGTTAATGATTGTATAGGCACTTTATCTGCTCAACATGTAAAATATTTATATGCCATTTCTATTCTACTACAAATATTATTAAAAAAACAACCTCCTATGTTTTATTAAAAGGTGCATAAGTTTCCTTGACAACATAGTTAATTCTGTAGACGTCGTCATCCTGAGAAATTAAGCATGAGGGTATGTTCACACGCCGTAATTGCGGGGCATATTTTGGTGCGTGATTGCGATGCAATACGCCCTAAATGCTCCCCGCAATTACGGTAATTCATAGCTCTTACAGAGAGCTATGGGTTATGCCCGTCTTCCCTGGCGTACAATACATGCATATTGTACGGCGGGAGAAAGAAGTGACATGCCCATTCTTCCCGGCGTTTACGCGCCGCGGATTATAGAAGTGAATGCCCCCCAATCCACCTGCATTTAAGAAGTATGAGTTGGCCAGCATGTACTTCTAAAACACCCGGCGTATTGTGGTGCGTAGAGTACACGCAGCAATACACCATGTACACATACCCTAACAAAATGACTATGTACATCTATCAATGTAATGTCACCAGTTTTGTAACTTAGTTGAATAAAAATTGTATTCAGTATAATAAACAGCTGTCAGCCAATAAAATCATTGTCTGCTAACAACAAATGTAAACTTTAAAACACGATTTTAAGGGTTGGATATAAAATTATTTCATCTGTTCTTTTAGAAGATAAACTACAAAAATGAAAGATGTACTTTAATGTATTTTGTAATTTTCACATATGGACTACTATAATTATTGCAACATTCAAGTTGGTGTTACACGTAGGATTAACAATCAGTTACAATGTTAAACAACAATATTGTTTGTAATGAAATAACAATACCTGCATGACTGTCCAATGATGTGCAAAATATGGTTGATCACTTAAGTATAGTGCGATTGTGGAGACTCTGGTATTGCTCACTTTAGCAGTTATTTTATTAGTTTGCATCCATGACAACTGTTCTGCAGAAAATCCTTAAAAGAATTGAGACAGTAGAAATTCTTTAGCATGCAAAATCATCATCATTCAATTCATACAATATATAGAATTCATGAAATTAAATTATGTGGAAAATACTAAAGAATGCTTCTGGATAAACTGGAAATAGTTCTGCTTTCTTAGAAGCACCATACAGGTCTCCATGCAAGACTGCAAAATTGTAATAATTAATTAAAAGAAAAGATAGAAACAATTTCCCGAATAAATAACAAATCAGCAAGACTGTTCATCTGCAAAATACTAAAGTAATATATCAGGAAAATCAGAGTTGGATCAACATCACAGTATTTCAACATGATCGTCTCTTAACAAGGCTGAAGTAAACAAAAAAATAAAAAGATAGATTGGACTGGGGGAAATATGCGTAAATCGGCTCAAAACTAGCAATGTAATAGAAAGCAGTGGTGGCTAAATGAATAAAAAACTGTGTTGCGTATCGCTCCTCGGTGCAATCAACACCACCGTGGAGGTGGAGATCTGTTAACATAGTGGCTGGAAGCCTTGAAAGTTGAAATCACCCTCCCTTTGCCAAGTTACAAATGAACAAAAAAAAAAAAAAAAGTTACACAACTGGTATTGACGCATCCATAAAAGTCCGAGCTATTAAAATATAACATTTATCCTGTACTCTGAACACCGTAAAAGGAAAAAAAATGCTAACGCCCAAATTGTTGTTTCTTGGTCATTTCAGATCCCCAAAAAATTTTAGTAAAAAGATCAAGAAGTTGCATCTATCTCAAAATGGTACCAATAAAAGTACACTTTAGCCCACAAAAAATGCACCCTCACTCAGGTCCATAGTCACATAGTTTGTAAGGCCGAAAAAAGACAGATGTCCATCCAGTTCAGCCTATTGTGCTAAAGTGTTGATCCAGAGGAAGGCAAAAACCTCCATGAGGTAGAAGCCAACTATCCTCATTTTAGAAAAAAAAAATCCTTCCCGACTCCAATCTGGCAATCAGAATAAACCTCTGGATCAATGACCCTTCTTCAGAATCCTAGTCACTATAACCTGTTATATTATTACAGAAATGCATCCAGACCCTTTTTGAACTCAGTTAGTGAATTTACAAGTTCCTCTGGCAGAGAGTTCCACAGTCTCACTGCTCTTACAGTGAAGAATCCCTTTCTATGTTTATGTAGTCCTGGGTATAATTAGATCTTGAGAGATTATATATTGACCTTTAACCCCTTACCGCCGGAGCCAGTTATGGCCTTCCTGACAGATCCCCGTTTTTAAAATCTGACGTGTCACTTAAGTGAGAATAACTTTTTGACAGACCTATCCAAGTGATTCAGAGACTGTTTTCTCGTGACACACTGTGCTTTAAGTTAGTAAGAAATTTTGGTCCATACAATCCTTGTTTAGTTGTGAAAAATATCAAAATATCATGAAAATTTTAAAAAATTTGCCATTTTCAAAGTTCAAAAAATTCTGTGCATAAGACAGATATTTAAATTCCCACTCAAAATATTTTAAAGAACTAGCATAATACCATAGGGTCCATGTGGGTTTGGGGCATCAGTTTTTTAAATTTTTTTGGTTTTTTTTTTGTTTGTGGGGGCTTAAAAAATGTATAGTAAATTTTTCACATTTTAAAAAAAAAAATTGCAAAAAAATTTTTTTTGGGGCCCTCCATTTTGACTTGGTTTTTTAAGGGGGCCCCCGGGGGGTTAGATCCCCCCAAAAATGACCCCCATTTAAAAAAACTAACCTTAAATTTTTAAAAAAAAAACTTTTGGGAAAGGGTTTTACCCCTTTTAAAACCCTTACCGCCGGACCCATTTTTTTGGCTCTTTTGACAGACCCCCCATTTTTAAAATTTTCTTGTGTCACTTTTTTTGGGGAAAAAACTTTTTGACACTTTAACCTCCCCCATGTGATTCAAAATTGTTTTCTCGTGAACTTTGGGTGCAAAAAGGATAGTAAAAAATTTTTGGCCCAAAAAAGGGCTTTTTTTTTTGTAAAAAATTTATAAAAAAATCTTTGGAAAAATTTGAAAAATTTCCCATTTAAACTTAAAAATTTTTGAAATGAAAGACAGATATTTTTATTCCACCCCAAACTATTTTATGACAAGCTTTCTACCATATGTCTGCGGGTATTTTTGGCACTTTTTTTAAAATGCCCTTTTTTTTTTTTTTTTTACGACTTTTAGGGGCTTAAAAATTTAAATTAAAATTTTTTAAAATTTTTCAAAAAAATTTTGAAAGCCCAAAATTTTTTAGGGACCAGTCCTTTTTTCTAACGGGGACTTTGATTGACCTGTATGTTAGATCCCCCCAAAATAAACCTCATCTAAGAAACTCCCCCCCCTTTAAAAAAAGTATTCAAAACGCTTTTAGGAAGTTTTTTAAACCCCATTATTTTTTCACAGGAATTAAACCCAAAGGAAGTGAATTTTCAAAATTTTATTTTTTTTTTTGCAGATTTTCAATTTTTATCATTCCCCCACAAAATACGGTAAATGTGTTTCAGGCAAATGCAAATTAAAATTGTTTCCCCCAAGATTCTCCCTTTTTTCAGAGATTTTACCCAAAAGGGCCCTTTGGCTTTAATTTGGGCTAAAACCAAAAGCCCCAGAATAGGGGGAGCCCTCTGGCCTCGGGGGGTCTCATTTTTCATTACGATTTTTTTTTAGGGGCCTTTTTAATTTTTGGGGACCCCCAAAAGGTGCAAAAAATTAAAAAAACTCCCCTAAAAAACCCCCCAAAAATTGGGAAACTACCCCCCTTTTGGGAAATATATCCGGGGGTGAAAGTGACATATCAAACCCCAAGGTGGTCAAAAAAAATTTTTGCGTTGGGGCGTAAAAATTTGGAAAAAACATTTTTTTTCCAAAATCTGCAATTTTAGCTGAAAAATTTTTTAATTTTTAAAAGGGCCCATCCTGGTAAAAAAACCCCCCAAACCCTTGTTACGCAATTTTTTCCCAAAATTCAGCAATACCCTTACAGGGTGGGTGTAATCTGCTTTTGGGGCGCATGGCGGGCATATAAGGGGGGGGAGTTTTAAATTGGTTTTTGGGAAACCCCCAAATTTTGGTGGGCCATGTCGAATTTACAAACCCCCCAAAATACCAAAACAGGTGAAACCTTCCAGAAAGGTCACCCCCCCTTTTTGGGTATTAAGCACCCCTCAAGATCTCATCTAGGGGTGTATTGTCTTTTTGGGGCACGGGTTTTCCAAAGTTTTTTTTTTTTTGTTTGGGCTATAAAAAATGGGGGGGGAAAACCGCATTTCCCCGCCATTTTTTTTTGGGGCTTCAATTTTAAAACGTTGCCGTGCATTAAAAAGTTAGGATATCTTTACTAGGGGGGTGGGTTTTCAATTTGCAATGATATAGTTTTTATATTTTTTTTTTTTGCTTTTTTATTTTTAAACACAAAGAAATGGGTTCTAAAAAAAAATTTTGCGTTTTTTGTTGCCCCGCTGAAAAGCCATAACTTTTTTCCAGTTTTCTGAAATACGGTCTTGATTAGGGGCTTGTTTATTTTTGGGATGAGTTGACGTTTTTATTAGTACCAATTAGGGGGGGGGGCAAAAGCCGCTTTGATCACTTTTTATTAAGGTTTTTGTGAGGGCTTTTTAAAAAAAAAATAAAGCATTCCGGGTTTGGTTTTTTATTTTAAAAACAGGGGTAAACCTTTCATTTATAGCTGACATCTTAGTATTAATAAACCCAGGTCGATACGATTAAAAGCAAAACCCCAAATTTTTGTTTTTTTTTTTTATTTTTTTTACTGCTTTTAAAAAAAAAAAACACTTTTTTTTAAAAAAGGAAAAAACGTTTTTGCAACGCCCTAGTCCCGAGAGCCATAAAATTTTTTTTTTTTTCTGTGTAAAGGGGCTTGTAGGGGCTTGTTTTTTTGGGGGATAGTTGACGTTTTTAATTTTTATCATTTTTGGGGGGGCCAAACTTTTTGACATTTTAAAACTGTTTTTTGGAAGGCAGGGGGAAGAAAATACTGCAATCCTAGTAGTGTTTTTTTTTTTTTTTTTCACAGCACACACCGTGCAAATATCCCTGACCCGTTAGCTTTTACTCTCAGGGGCGATACGATTACGGCGATTTCCCCTTTTTATATAGTTTTTTTTTAAATTTTGGGAAACACCCTTTTTAAAAAAAAAAAGTGTTTTTATTGTGTTTTAAAAAAATTTTTATGAAACCCCCGGTCTTCGAGAGCCCCAAAATTTTTTATTTTTTCCCCCATACGAGCGTGTAAAACTTTCTTTTTCGGGTTTTAACGGTTTTAAATTTGGGACAACTTTGGCGTTTTTTAAAAAAATTTTTGATCGCCTTTTTTTTTCCATTTTAAAGTGCTGCAGAAAAGCACAAAAATCGCAATTCGTGACTGTTTTTTTGTTTTTTTTTTTTACCGGCCTTTTACCATAAAGGGTTAATTTAAAATGAAAAAATTTTTAGGGGGATCGTTACGCCCCGCGGCGGGTTTCCAAATAAGGGGAAATTTATTTTTTATCTTTTTTGGGGCCCATTTGGGGTTTGTAAAGGGGGGAAAAAGGGGAGTGTTTTTTTTTTAATTTATTTTTTTTTTTGGTTTTACTTTTTTTTTTTTTTCTTTTTTACATTTTTTTTAAATTTTCCCCTGAGGGTTTGTAAAATGCAAATCCCCCTGGGGAAAAAACAATCCTTAGATTTCTGTTTTTTAAAAGGCGTCTGGGGGACAGCGTTTACGCTGTGCATAGGTTCCCCCATGGCAACTATTGGGCACCAAGCCCACAATGGGCCTTGTGGGGGATGGTGAAAATCACCGACAACCCCGGGTGCAATTTTAGACAGCATCCGGGGGGTCGGTTTGGGGACGGGCAAGCGGCATCTGTGGGGCCCCGCCCCGGGCCCATCGTAGGCAGAGGGGGGCTCACTCCTTTCCCCCTGCGGGCCCCTTTAATTTTCGCGGCCCTGAAAGGGTGCGGTTAAAAGATGCGTTTTTTTACCCGCGGGGAAAAGGGTCACTCCCGGGCCCGGGGGGGATGGGGTTTAAACCAGCGGGAAATTTTCCGCTGGTTCCATGCCCGATCAGCCGGGGTCGCCCGCAAAACCCCGCAAAAGCCAGGGCTTTTTGCATACGTCCCTTTGCGGGAATTTTACTTCCCGCTAGGGGGTATGCATACGCCCAATTTTCGGGGGGAAGGGGGTTTAAATTTTCCCGTAATTTTTTGGGACCCTTCTGTATCGCCTTTTTTAATTGCAATTTGTAGTACCGCAATCACCCCCCTCATGGGAGTGAAAGTGGGGTTTAGTGGTTGTTTTTTTGGTATTTTTGATTTGTTTCAAAACTCCCCCGGGGCATTATACGGGGGCTTTTTTTTCATGCTGGGTTTAACAGGTGTCAATTTTGGGGTGCAGTTTTTTAAACTAATTGTTCCCCCAGCGTGGGGGTATGTGAGTTTTTGCTAAAGCAATTACGCACTTTAAATTTTTTTATTAGCAAAACGCCAGAGTTGCCAGCTTCTGGGCGTTTAGTTCGCCCATTAGCTGTGAACTCTCCAAAGAATTGGAGTTTTTTTTGAAAAGTAATGCCCCCATTTTTTTTATTTTTTTCCCTTTAATATTTCACAGAAATTAAAGAAAAGTGGAGGTAAAATTTCCTTTTTTTGCGATTTTCAATTTTTTCCTTTATTCACGGGAACCCGGTAATGTGCCGGGCAAATGCAAACTCAACATCAATTCCCCAGATTTGCTTTTTTCAATATCCAATTGAGGGCCTGGGCGCTATTTGCTCAACCACAACCCTAAAGGTGGGAGCACACCTACCTTGGGTCCTTTTTCATTACGATTTTTATTTAGGCCCATTCCAGGTTTTCCCGGGAAACCCCTAAGGTGCTAAAGTTAAAACCCCTAAAAAGATCCTTTTGGAAAAAAACCCCTTTTAAAGGGAATATACCCCAGGGATGCAGTGAGTATATTGACCCCACGGGGTTTTCACAATTTTTTTTTAGGCGTTGGCCTCTAAAAATAAAGAGAAATATTTTTTTCCAACTTGCAATTTTTTTGCGAAAAAAAGTTTAATTTTTTAAGGAATCTGGAAAAAGGGCCCCCCCAAAAAAGTGTTAAGCAATTTATTTTTAAATTCTCAATACCCTACAGGGGGGTGAAAATGCTGTTTGGGCGCTGGGGGGAAACAAGGGGGGGGAGCCTATTTGGGTTTTGGGAAAGCAGTTTTGATGGGGGGCCCTGTGAAAAATTTGCAAAGCCCCCTAATACCGAACGGGGGAAAAACCCCGAAGTCGCCCCCATTTTTGGATTCAACTCATCTGGATCTCATCTAGGGCTGTATTGTGCATTTCAGTTCCATAGTTTTTCTTTAGCATTGAGCCATGAAAAAGGGGGGGGGGGGCGCCAGTGTTTTTTGGCTTCATTTTTACAGTGTTCGCCGTACGTGATAAATGACAGGATAACTTTACTATGTGGGTTAGAACAATAATATGATATCAATTTTTTACGTTTTTATGTTTTATTACTTTTACACAATAGAAATGCGTTTATAAAAAATTTAATTTTTATGTCGTCATAGTCTGACAGCCATAACACTTGTTTTGTTGTATATACGGAGCCGATTATGGGCTTGTTTTTTGCGGGATGATTTGATGTTTTTATTGGTACCATTATGGGGTGCATAGCTTTGATCACTTTTAATTTAGTTTTTTTTTTTTTGGAAGGCAGGGTGAAGAAAATACTGCAATCCTAGTAGTGTTTTTTATTTTTAACAGCGCTCACCGTGCAGTAGCCGTGACAAGTTTTTTTAATCCCTGGGTCGAGACGATTATGGCGACACCCAATTTATATAGTTTTTTATGTGGAAGCACTATTTTTTGTGTCAAGTGTTTTTATTGTGTAAATCAATATTTATGCATCGCTATCTTCTAAAAGCCATAACTTTTTTATTTTTCCATTGTAGTGCTAGTGAAATTTGTGACTATTTGATGTCAATTTCCATTTCTTGTATATTAAACTAATTATAATTCCCATTGTTGTATCACAAGTTATAATCACACAGGCTTCATACCTCTGATTAGCTCTCAAGCCTACAGGGGTGGGTGGGGGTACTTCAGTTGCTTATTATGAACCTAAAGGAGGACTCCGCATCGTCTGGTTTCGGAGTGATTCTGTATTTCCTTATCTTTAAACTTCAGGGAGATGCGCCCCTCCATGATATAAGATGTGGTAATACCAAAAGAATTTGTGATTCTAATTGGACACAATACGTAGGTTGTGTCTGCTGTTTTTTTTTTGTTTAAGACTTATACGAACCAGAGAAGCTTGGTTGATTTAGGAAGCTCTGGTACCGGCGGTAAGGGACTTTGCGGCGGTGTTGAAGTCCCTAGGAGTTCCTGTTCTCGCCAATTAAGCTTCTCATGTTGACAGTCATAACAGGTGATGTCTATATAGCTCGAGGAAGGTGATGTTTGTTTAAGTATGTAACCTTTGTAAATACATTTTTTAGCAAAACATGTCCAATGTCACACTATTTTCTGTAACCAGTTATTCCTTTACTTATATGTTTTATTTGATCATTATTGATTGTTCCTAGTTAAATAAAAAATTGCGTTGTAATCTGACTGGACTGGCCTTCTTTAAAGCTGTATCTTGAAACCTTGTATTGACAAAACTTGGCAAAAACATAATTTGGCGCTAGCGAACAGGATACAGCAGTAGGCGTCTACAAGTCCATTTTAGCAAAATTCTGATCTCAAATTAATTTTTTTTTAGCAACATTCCAATAATCCGTAAATTTAACCATATCATGTCATAATCCAGAAAATAGTGTGAAATTGTGATATTGTAAAAACATAGTCTGTTGTTGGGAATTGTTGTGTTTAGCTGCTCTAGAGGGTCTGCTGGTTTAGGTGCTGTGTCATAGCATAGTTTCCAGTTAGACGGATCAGGAGTGTAGCTAGGACGTAATGTTTTCCTTGCAGAGCCTAGAGCAGGAGACTTGTGTATGGTGGTTGTTGGAAGCTACAGTACAACTGACTGCCTTGTGGACCTGCTTTATGATGAGGGAAACGAGGTGGGATTGAGTTGATTCAAATTTCCAAGTATTTAGTCCGTGCTGTAGAAGCAGGCGAAGAGCACTTCTAGATGAAAGAAGAATGGAACGGTATGCAGCAAGAGGGTGTTCAGAACCATCCTCAAGAACAAAGAGCTGTTTTAAATATACAGGACAAATCGCTATAACAGTGTTATTTTAAGAAAATAGCAATTCTGCAAATAAGGACCCTGTCTCAATAGTAAGGACCAGGTCTCTTTATCTGGCTGGTTAGATCTGAGATAATACATCAGAAGTGAGTTAGTTGAACATTGGAACCATTCCACAGATAAGCAGTGTGAAAGTTTATTGCCTCTAAATTGATGTGCGGAGTTGATGGTCCGCGATCTTCTGGAGTAAATATCTTAGTGGGTTCAGATCTGCGTTTTCAAAGTCAAAAATTGTCATTAGATTTGTATTCCCCAAAACATTGTATCTATAGGGTTTGAAATGGCCTTTTAATTTGTTCTTTTATTGCGTTTTGTGCTACAAAAATGTTAAAAGCCACAGGAAAATTTATAGTTTCTGATGTGCTACGGTACCACAACACTTGGTATACAGAATATAAATGCCCCCAGGATCATTTAGTCCTGTGTGTGTGTAGAAAATGTTTGTTCTGTCTTTGCTCATTATATGAGAATAGTCTGCAGCTCATAACCCTACAGGTATTATGTAGTTATAGAAAGGAATGTTTATATTGGGAGATGTTTGGTGGCTGACTATTTGTGAAATTAACTGAGCTGACTATTTAACTACATGTTTTTTTTTTCTTCAGGCAAATTTCCCTAATATATTTGATTTAAATGAACTGCTTATTCCTAAGTTATAACATGGCTGTTATATGTTGAGAGGGCTATTTTCTTGGCAATAAGAGTAAGATTTTGTGTTAGACGTCCTTTTATTAATTGGGTTAAAAGTATTTTTTCTAGCCTCACTGTGATCTTGTTGTTCTCAGTGCTGGGTGAGAAAATAGGAGGGGGAGAGAGCTTCATGGACGATGTCATTCTCTGTGTTATTTTAGAGTGAAGAAATCAGTCGAAACTGTGTTATTTGTATGAGTCACCTCTCCTCCCTGCATCCTCCGCTTAGACAAAGGAACCAATTTGATCCTTTATGAAGGGGAAAATGTTTGTTGTTTGTAACTGGACCTGTTTTTGATTTTACAGGTTAACGTTTTGTAGACATGTACTGGTACCATACAGAATATACTTGGTGTATCCTTGTAGTTTCAATGCATTTGTCATATCTGGTTTAAAAGTGACATATAGCGTGAGATATAAAGGATATCTCTTAAAATTGTTTTTTTGTTAAATAATAATTCCAAGTTGGTATATATTGAGCTCATTTTGATATCTTTGCATTTGCACACATTTTAGGTTTGAAAAAGTTTTTTTGCTATAATGTTGTTTTATTGACCCTGTTGCTAACACTTTTTTTTGTTTTCTCCCTTCCTTGAATGGTTAACTGTTTACAGGATGTGATTGTCTGTTTACTTTCAGGAGTGAAGGAGAGATTTCTAGTGATACAAGAGTTAATGAAAGACATCAGTGATATCACTTGTTGAAATTATAGCCCCGGGGCATAAAAAGTTAATCCTGAGTTTATTCCAGTAGTAATACTGTAATTGTTTTTGAGTCAAAATTAGGATTTTAGTCAATGGTTCCCAAAACTGAACACAACTGTGCAATTCCTTAATTGGATAATTTTTTTGTTTGGAGCTCCAGTTCATAAGGGTTAACAAAAGAATTTGTGAGCATTAAGGGAAAAACACCAGTGTATCCATGAGTTGTGATGTGATGGCCCTGTTTTTTTGTGTCTATGTTGTTTGATTTTATGTTTTTTTGTTATGTCTATTGGGCATCGCGACTAACTTGTTGACATTTTTGGATACTACATTGTCAATGTTTATTGCATGATAAGTTGGTCTTTTCTTTGTTGCATGTTAATCTGTCTCTATATAAGAAAAAGCTGAGTAAAAACTTAAAAAATACTATAGGGGCTTAGTAAACCATATAATTGCTTGATTAGTGATTGCGGTTCAAAACAAGTACGCGAGAAGGTAGTGAGGAATTTATTGTTATAGAATGCAATGCCGTGATGTTAGTGAGGATTTCTGACATAGAAGGTGTTAAAGTTGTTATTCTAATACTCCCGTGAAAGAATATTTAGAATAATGCAGGAAAAGTTTCAATATCTTTTGGTTTATAAAAAACACGTAAAAATGACTGTTGTGGTGTTTTGCCAATAAAGCATGGGTGGGGGCATCATTTACCATTCATGACTTTTATTGCAATTTTCTTATGAGAAGGTAAATGACTGAAAGAAAATCATGACTTATTGTAAACATATTGCATTTCACAAATGGGACAGGAATAGGAAAATTCATAGTCAATATTAGTATATAACACCTATAATCTGCTGTGTCAATCCAGTTGAGGAGAAAAAGGTTTTGGTTTTTTGTGCGCTTGATATTAGTTATAAACGCTAAATAATAAAAGTTTTCTTGTGGCTTATCTACAAGTAGTCAGATTATCCAGTGACAAGAAGGCTGTTGTGGAACAGAAAAGAAGAAAAAATTGTTTTTTTTTCCCTTTTCACTTGTTATGTCAGAAACTGCAAAGGCCAATAATAGACGAGAGGTTTTTATTTAAATAAGTTGGAGTGACAAACCCAGTGTTGATATTTCTTGCTATGAGACTTTCATTTATTCTGAAGGGCTGGTGAGGATCCAAACAGAGGTAAGATACCAAGATGGATACTGCTTCCTGACCTAACTGATGTTAGTGACGATATGAGTGCTGCTACGTCACCACACAGCCGCACTATATCGGATAAAATGGCTTGATGAATGTGACCAACCAGGATTGTTCTGTTCCCCACACACACAGCCTCACTATATGTGCTACCTGCATTGAAAGGGGTCGGTTGGTTAGCAGGAAAGATTCAAGTTTGTTTTTGTTGTTCATCTGCAGTTTGTGCAAATTTTAAAAGAGCCTGATGAAACGGAGATGGGTGTTTGCCAAGTGCCAAGAAGATGGCCCAAGAACACCCTGCACTGCTTCAGAGGATGGATGTCTGCTAAGGTGCCAAGCCCAAGGACACCCTTCGCCACTGCTACACGAGATGGATGTTTGCAAAGCTGCCAAGGAGATGCCTCAATACAAACCAGGCATTACATCATTACTGCCATGTCTGACAACAAATGGGCTCTAATGTCTGCACCAGCACTGCACGCAAAAAGGGGCTCTAATGTCTGCAACTCCTGTCCTATCATCACAGCTAAAAGTATGGAGTCAGACCTGTATGTTATATTGTTCAACCGGGGAAGGGGGTAATCAGGACACAATAATCCCTGCATCAAAGACTTAGAGAGAGACTTTTTCATTGCTTTGTCAATTATACACACAGAAGTATTTTTTTGCTTTTACAATTTTTGTTTTCAGCCTATATCATGGCCAATGTGGTTTTCTGCACATAGCAACAGAAAAGGGTAACAGTGAATTAGTCCCTGAGGAAACCTAGGGGTGAGGGTTGACTTTAATGATTGTTTTAAGGTTCAAAGTAGGGCAACTTTAGTGCAAAAATCACATGGACCCCCACATATCTACACGTTTAGATAATAGGAGAAGTTGATCTTTATGATGATATAGCAATTGTGAAAAAGGAATGTTGATGGTGTTAGAAGAGTATATAGAAATTAATGCTTATAAAATGGTGGGTGTTGTCTGGTTTTCTTTATGTTCTCTGTTATTCCCAGGATATCCCGAGTGTATGACTTCAAATAGTCAAGGTGGATTTTAGTGCTATGTGGAAATTGGAGACTATTTGATGTCATAATTTCCATTTTTTTGTATATTATAGTAATGATATTTCCATGGTTGTTATCACAAGTTATAATCCACACAGCTTGCATAACCTCTGTTTAGCTCTCAAGCCTAAAGACTTCAGTTGCTTAATTTACGACCTAAGGGGGCTCCGCATCGTCTGGTTTCGGAGTGATTCTGTGTTTCCTTATGTTAAACTCAGGGAGCTGGCCCCTCCATGATACAAGATGAGGTAATACAAAAGAACTTTGTATTCTAAGTGTACACAATACGTAGGTTGTGTCTGCCTGTTTTTTTTGTTTAAGACTTATAAGAACCAGAGAAGCTTTGGTGATTTAGAAGCTCTAGTACCCAACGCTTGCGCCGGTGTTGAAGTCCCTCCTGGAGTCCTCTGTTCTCGCCATTAAGCTTCTCATGGTTGAAGTCATAACAGGTGATGTTATAAGCTCCGAGGGGTGAAGTTTGTAAGTATTTAACCTTTGCAAATACATATTTAGCAAAACTGTATCCAATGTCACACTATTTCTGTAACCAGTTTAATTCTCCTTATTATATGTTATATTTGATCATAATTGATTGATTCCTATGTTAAATAAAATTGCGTTGTATCCTGACTGATTGGCCTTCTTTAAAGCTGTATCCAGAACCTGTATTGACAAAACTTGGCAAAACATTCGTATACAGAGATGTGTTAGGGTTTTT
This sequence comes from Phyllomedusa bahiana, assembly GCA_025379985.1. Taxonomy (NCBI): domain Eukaryota; kingdom Metazoa; phylum Chordata; class Amphibia; order Anura; family Hylidae; genus Phyllomedusa; species Phyllomedusa bahiana. The sequence continues at coordinate 26,661 of JAODAL010033293.1, read as the reverse complement.
TGCTGGATGAACTGACGTTTAAATTGGCACCACTTTGGCGTTTATATGAGTTTTTTATGTGCTGCAGAATGAACAAAAATCGCAATTCTGTGACTTTTTTTTTTATGACGTTCACCGTGCGAGTTAATTAACGTGACATATTTATAGGGTGGGTCGTTACGCACGCAGCAATACCAAATATGGGTACTTTATTTTTGATCATTTTTGGGGCAATTGGCATTTACTTTTTCACATTTTTCCCACTTTTCCCCATAAGGGATTTGTAATAGCGATCTCCAAATAGCTTTTACAAAGGAGACCTGCACACAGAATTACTGCTGTGTACTGGTCTCCATTGTGACTGTCAATCACCATGTCCACAATGCAATGCGTGCATGGTGATGTCCCCTGACAGCCCGGATGGTTTTGTAAAGCATCCGGGCTGTCAGGTAGGAGACCAGTGAGCGGCACAGAGCGCTGCACACTGCGGCTATCGCAGGCAGGAGCTCATCCTGATCATGGTTGTGATAATGAAGGGGGAGGGTATGTTCACATGGCTTATTTTCAGGCGTTATTGCGGAAGTATTTCACCGTGTATTGCGCTTAATATGCGGCGAGATGCGCGCCGCAATTACGATAATCCATAGCTCTCAGAGAACTATGGATTACACCTCGTCCCCCCCGCGCATACAATACGATCGTATTGTATGCACGGGGAGATAAGTGACATGTTAATTATTCGCGGTGCGAGTAATGCATGTCAATGGGACCAGCAGGCTGCCGCCCCCCCGGGCTTTCGGAATACGCGCTCCCAAAACACTCGCCGCATTGTAGCGTGTACTGTACATGCCGCAATTATGCCGTGTGAACATACCCTAAATCACTCGCGGCCGGAGTGAGTGGGACGTGGCATGATGCCAGCGGTAATATACCACCAGTCCCATACGTCAAGTTGGAGGAACCCCTACCCGACCTTGATGTATGGGTACATCAAATGGCGGTAAGGGGTTAATAAATGTAAACATATTTATTATGTCCCCTTGCTAAGCTTTCTGGATATTGTAGTCCACCCAGTCCTTTTATTGTTTTTGTTGCCTGCCTTTGAACCTGTTCAAGCTCTACAATGTCTTTCCTGTGAACTGGTGCCCAAAACGACACAATATTCATGTGGTGGTGGGAACCAGTGTTGTATAATGGGAGAATTAAAGTTCTCATCATGTGCATCTATGCCCCTTTTTAATACACCCCATAATTCTGTTTGCCTTGGCAGTTGCTGCCTGACACTGGCCGCTACAATTAAGTTAACTGTCCACCAGGATTCCCAAATCCTTCTCCATGTCACTTTTTCCAAGCCTTTTTCCGTTTAAAATGTAATCATGGTAGAACAAAAAAGTTATTGGTTGCAGAAAATAGTGCGGTGCTGCAGCGCAAATTTTTAAAAAAAGAGAAAGTTTGAATTTTTTTTCACCCCACTTTTTTTTGGTTTCCTAGTATATTCTGTCAATGACACCATTAAAAATTTGGATTTTTGTACTTACCGTAAAATCCTTTTCTCGTCCGATTCATTGGGGGACACAGCACCTTTGGTATAGGCACTTGCCCTAGGAGGCGGACACTAGGCGGACCAAAACGTGTTGGGCTCGCCACGGTGGCCTATATCCCTCCTGCTGACGTCAGGCTGATCAGTTGGTACAAAAGCCGTGCCCGAGAGGAGGAACAAAAGAGAACCCTAATTCCATGGAGACAAAACGAGGGAGGGACCTGTGTCCCCCAATGAATTAGATGAGAAAAGTATTTTACTGTAAGTACAAAAATCCAATTTTCTCGCCAATGTCATTGGGGGACAGCACCTTGGGATGTCCCAGAGCGAGGGCAACTAGAAAACTTCATCAGCAGTGACAAGCATCAGTACACTGCTGCCTGAAGTATCTTGCGGCCGAGACCTGCGGCAGCCGAGGCCAATACATGAATGTGGTAGAACTTAGAAAAAGTACGGACCGAAGCCCAGGTGGCAGCTTTGCAAACCTGCAAAGATGACGCTTGATGCCGAACCGCCCAGGTGTGGAGTGGGCAGTGACCTGAAACGGATCGGGTTCCCCCCTAGACCAATAGACTTACGGAATTGCAGACTGGACCCCGCTGGCAATGGTGGCCGCAGAGACCGCCAGGCCCCTGCATGGACCCTCAGGAATGACAAAAAGGGCTCCGTGCGCCTAAAGGATCCATAACAGAGAGATAGATCCGAACGGCTTGACCACGTCTACCCAGTGTAACGATCGCCCTCGAGGATGAGAGGGCGAGGGGCAAAAAGAGGGCAGAACCATGTCCTCAATGATATGAAATGATGAAACCACCGTAAGAAGACATGAAGGAACAAGACACAGAACAACTCTGTCCTTATGCAGACCCCAGAACAGGGACTTGCATGATAGAGCCGCCAGTTCAAACCCTTGGCAGATGGAAGTTGATGGCCACCAGGAAGGCCACCTTCCATGAAAGTAAACGCAGGGAAATTTCCCATAGTGGCCCAAAAGGTGAAGACTGCATGACCTTCAAAACAAGATTTGAATCCCAGGGTCCGATAGGCCTATGAACCGGAGGGATGGAACGCGCAACCCTCTGCAAAAAGGTCTTTAACCTGTGAGCGGGAGGCCAGCTTGCGCTGAACAATATCAAGTGAGGAGAGGCCGAGCCCGAGCTCCAGCCCTGACTGTAGAAAAGACAGCACCTTTGGAGCAGAACATACCAAGGGGTGAAATTTCTGGGCTTCAGCCCAGGCAAAAGAAGGCCTTCCTGGTACAGCAATAGATCCGGGTGGATTGAGGCCTGCATGCTCGAATTTATGGTCCCGGGTAACGGAAAACCCCAACCAAAAAACCCCCAGATTTTAAAATTCCGTTTCAAAAGCCACAGCGGAAATGCAGCCCCCAGTACAAAAGGTGGGGGGTTTGGGGCAGGGGACCCCGCGAATTTAAAAGGGCGGGGGGTTTAAAAAAAGGGGGCCAAAAAGCGTTCGCCCAAAAGGGCGACGAGACCCGCAACCAAACCCGCAGCCCCAAACCAAGGTGACGGGGAACGGCCGGTATCCCCTCGGCTTGAGCTCTCGAGGAAAAAGAGGCCGGTGGAAAAAGGTAGATCAGAAACAAAATGACCTCAAGGGAGGACAGCCCTGTCTACTGTAGCGCCCCGGTTAAAATTTTGGGTTTGGGGCCCCAAAACTTTTGGGGGCTTTGGAGACTGAGGTGAGACGAAAAAAAGATCGGGCGTCTAGCGTACCCCAAATTTGGCAAAAAAGGGTAAGAACCTCTGGGGAGAAGGCCCCCCTCCTCGGAATGAACCCTTGCTCAACGAGATGATTTGGCCCTTTTGGGTTTTTCCCCTCCTGGAATGAAAAAATTTCCGCAAGAGCGGTACCCATGCCCCCGCCCCGCAAGGAAACCTTGCCGCTTTCTGGAAAACTGCTCGGCTTCTGGTGCTACCCCGAAGACTCAGATGGGCCACCCGCCCGGCTGTTGTGGACCGAATCCGAATTGGGGGCCCCCCCTGAGAGGGGGAAACCAAAAATTTAAGGGGAGCGCTTGGAAAATAGTTTTGGGGTTCCCAAAACTTGATTGACGAATGGATTCCCCCCCCGGGACCAGAGACCCCCCCGTCGCCCGGGACCGAAGGCAGTTTCCCCACCCCCAAAAAGCTGGTGTTTTGTGGCGGGTTTTGGGGGGGGGGGCAGCCTTTGCGGGGGGCCAAAAAAACAAAAACTGGGAGAGCAAGCGTTTTGCCCCCAAAGGGGAAACTAGGGGAAAAATGATCAGGGCCCGGCTTTAGCAGGGGGGATAAAGCCCCGGGGCGGGCCAAAAAAAGGTTTTGGGCCGCCTAGAGTGCCTCCTAGGGCCCAAAAACCTATACCCCAAAAAGCTGTGGGCCTACAATGACATTGGCGAGAAATTATATCTTGAACCGCAAAATAAAAGCCCACAAATGCCTATGTAGATGAAGAAAGAAAAAAAGTTATGGCTTTTGGAAGGCGAGGAGGAAAAAAATGAAAAGCCATATTATTATTATTGGCTGTCAGGAAGGGGTTAAAGTAATAAAAAGAGAGTAGGTCAAAACCAAACAAATTGACACAAACAAAATATGGATAAAAAACCTTCCTGCCCAGTTAAGGCATGTTGAAGACCGGGTAATGAAGGGGGAAAAAAACAAACTTCAAAATGACCATATGATAGAGCTCTACCTAGACAAAAAAAAGTGAGGTATTCGCTCTGATAAGGGTGGCCCCACACAGGAAACTAGGACTATTAATAGGTTATTACAACCTAAGTAGCCTCCAATGTAATTTCCTCTGGGGTCTTAATTGGAACTCATCAGGGGAATAAATCAGCTATAAACTTAACTGAAAATAATATATGTACAGTCCATAAAACCCGACAAACGTAATGGCAGAAAGTGCGATGGACACTTTTTCCCCTCATTTTTGAAGGTTACAGCCACAAAACTGTATTTTATTGATCTTTTATGTATTAGAGCAACACAAAGTAGCAAATATTTGTGAAGTGTACAGAAAATGATTTGTGCTTTTCCAAATTTTTGAAAATTAAATAACTGAAAAGTATGGCGTGCATATGTTTTCAGCACCTCTAAGTCAATATTTTGTAGGACCACCTTTGGCTGTAATGAGAGCTGCAAGTCTGTTGGGATATGTTTGTACCAACTTTGTACACCTAGAGGCTGGAACTTTTGCCCATTCTTCTTGGCAGAATAGCTCTAGCTCAGTCAGATTGTTTGGAGAACGTCTATGAACAGTAATTTTCATGGGATTTGGGTCTGGACTTTGACTGGACCATTTTAACACATGAATATCTTTGCAGATGATACTAAGCTCTGTAAAGTAATCAACACAATAGAAGATAATATTTTATTACAAAGGGATCTGGGTAAGTTAGAGGCTTGGGCAGAGAAATGGGAGATGAGGTTTAACACAGATAAATGCAAGGTTATATACATGGAGAGGAAAAATCCATTTAATAATTACTTGTTAAATGGAAAAACACAAAAAAAAGACATGAAGGACCTGGGAATTCTGGTGGACAATTAACTAATTGCAGCAGCCAGTGTCATGCAACAGCTGTCAAGGCAAACAGGATTATGGGGTGTGTTAGGAGGGGCATAGAGGCACACGATGAGAACGTTATTCTCCTATTATACAAAAGTCACTGGTTAGACCACACGTGTACCGTTTTGGGCACCAGTTCACAGGAAAGACATTGTAGAGCTTGAACAGGTTCCAAGGCAGTCAACAAAAAACATAAAAGGACTGGCTGGACGACAATGCCAGACAGATTCGCAAGATTGGGGTTATTTAGTTAAAAGAAAAGACGGCTCCAGGGAACATAATAAATATGTTTAAATATATTTAAGGTCAATATAGAAATCTCTTTCAAGATTTATTTATACCCAGGACTGTATTCAGAAAAAGTGGGCATCCTCTACATCTTGAGGAAAGAAAGTTTCTACATAAACAAAGAAAAGGATTCTTTACTGCAAGAGTAGTGAGACTGTGGAACTCTCTGCCAGAGGAACTTGTCATGGTAAACTCACAGAGTTCAAAAAGGGTCTGGATGCATATCTAGCGTGTAATACTATAACAAGTTATAGTGACTAGGATTCTGAAGACGGGTCTTTGTGCCAGGGATTTATTATGATTGCCAGATTGGAGTCGGGAAGGAATTTTTTTTTCCTAAAACGAGGACAATTGGCTTCTACCTCATGGGGTATTTTGCCTTCCTCTGGATCAACACTTTAGCACAATAGGCTGAACTGTATGGACGTCTGTCTTTTTTTCGGCCTTACAAACTATGTAATGTTTTAATTTAAACCATTCCATTGTAGCTTTGGCCCCATGCTGCAATAACACTTTAGCTGCGACAACCTATCACGATTGCGGCAGCTAAGGGAAAGACAGAGGAAGGGGGTCACTCTGTCCCCATTGGAGCAGCTGCGACTCGATCGTGGATTCTAATGGCTTACCTGACATCCATGGAAGTCTAAGCAGACTTCCGTGCTGCTTGTGCCTTGTGGGCATGGAAGGGCATAGTGATTGACAGTTGCCAAGGAGATCAGTACATATCAATAATACGGTGTACTGTTCTCCATTGTAACAGTGATCTGAAGATCACTGATAAAAGCGTCCTATGGGGAAAAGTTAACAAAAAAAACGTGAACAAAAGTAAAACACAAAATATAAAATAAAAACATGTACACCACCCTTTTCCCCTTTACAAACGACAATAGACCTAAAAAAGATCAAAAATAAAATATGCATGTTTGGTATCGTCCTGTGCGTAATGACCTACCCTATAAACCTGTCACGTTATTTAACCCGAACGGTGAACTCCATAACAAAAAAGGGGGGAAAAAAAGTTACAGAATTGCGATTTTCTTTCATCCCACAGCATGTAAAATGGATTAGAAAGCGATCAAAGAGTCATATAAATGCCAAACTGGTACCAATAAAAATGTCCGTTCCAGTTCATTCCACAAAAAAATCCCTTACATAGATCTGTATAAGTTAAAATAAGTTAAGGCTATCGGAAGATAGTGTTGTATAAATATGGTTTTGCACAATAAAAACTTTTTTTTGTTAAGCGTTTCAACATAAATTTTTTTTATAAATTGGGTATCACCATAAACATATCGACCCACGGAGTAAAACTAACTTGTGACATAAATTGCACAGTGAGCGCTGTTAAAATAAAATATATATATATATATAAAATTATATGTATATATAATTATATATATATATATATATATATAAATCTTTATATATATAAAAAAAAACACTATATATTTGAAGTAATTTTTTCACCCTGGCTTACAAAAAATGGATTAAAAAGCGATCAAAATGCTTTGTCCCCCCACAAATGATCCTGCAAAAAACATGCCACTACAAAGCTTTGTACACAGAAAAATAAAGAATGTATGGTTCAAAGACTATGGCGATGCAAAAAAGTGTTTTCCTTTTTGAATAAAAGTGTTTTTATTGTGAAAAAGCAGTAAAATGTTAAAAAAAACTATACAAATTGGGTATCGATGTAATTGTATCGACCTGCTGAGAAAAGATAGCATGTTATTTATACTGCACGTTAACCACATTTAAAAAAAAAAAAAAAAAAAAAAACATTACCAGGATTGTTGTATTTTGTTTAAAACATCTCACAATAATCTTGATTAAAGCATCTGTACATAAACCCCTTAATAGTACCTTAAAAACGTCAACTCTCTGCAAAAAAACAAGTCCTTAAATCAGCTCCTTGTAAAATACTTAAAAAAATGGCGTCAGGACTATGAACAAAAAAAACAAATTTTTTTTAACATGCATTGCTTTTGTGTAAAAGAAATAAAAATTTAAAAAAATATATAAAATTCTTATCATGAAATTGTACGACCCACTTGTAAGTTTTCCCTGTCATTTATACAACTGGCGAATGCTGTAAAAATGAGCTAAAAAAATAATGGGGGAATGCGCCCTTTCCCCCATCCCACTTTTTAGGGGCCCAATCTAAATAAAATGGTAAATCTGTGGGGCCCCAAAAGGGCACAACCCCATCTAATGAGACCCATGAGCGATGTTAAAAAATGAGGTGACTTCTGGAAGGTTTCACCTGTTCTGGTACTTTGAGGGGCAGTGTAAATGCGACATGGCACCCACCAAAATCTGCGATCCAAAAGCTAAATAGCACTCCCTCCCATTTGCCCAAACCGCAGTTTACACCCACATATATGCTATGATTAAGGGCCTGTGTGGCCTGAAATACCTAAGCGTCTGCATTTTGGTCTGTGTATTTTACTTTTAACGTGGAATAAAGATTTGCCTTTTGAAGGACACTGGACACCCTTCCGTTTATTGTGCATTCCGTGTTGTCTCAAGTCCATGCAATCCCTGTTCCGGTGAGCTGGTACATTTTCTTTCTCTTATACCCACATAGAGGGTAGTAGCAAACTTGGAAGAAATTGTGTAACAAATTTTGGGGTGCTTTTTTTTCTCCAGGATTCCTTGTAAAAATGAAATATTTTCTGCTAAAATTGTTAGTAATTTTTTTCATTTTCACAGCCTAACACTAAATAAATTTGTGAAACACCTGATGTGTTGATATACTCACTACACCCCTGAATATATTCCTAATGGGGTGTAATTTCCAATATGGGGTCTTTTTAGGGGCATTTATCAAGTTTTAGCACCTGTAATGACACTTAAAGAAAATTGTAATAAAAATCAGATCCCAAAGTCCAATAAGTGCTCCTCCTATTCTGAGGCTTGTGGTTTAGCGAAAAAACGCACTAGGGCCACATATCGGATATCTCTAAAAACAGCATAATTGGCGGAATCAATGTCGAGTTGCATTTACTTGATCACATCTACCGTGTCCCAGTGAAAGCTGGATAAATATGTGCAAAAATATATATATTTTTTAAAAACATGTCTTTATTAAGAGTTTCCAAAAGCTAAGCGTACAATGTATCTCAAGTATATATCACAGGATAAGTGCACAACATTGACATGCTGATTGTGCTGATAGTGAAAACTCTAAATTTTGTATTGGCACCGAACGCGGTGCGACAAATGAGAGAGGAAACAAAGCCTCTAAAGCCACAAATAAACATATATATGACCCAACTCATTCCCGTCTCTTTACTCCTATGACCAAGTGCTCCACTGTCCAACCCCCGCCCCAGGATTCCCCAATGTGGGGGGACTCTGTACACCTGATCGGGCATCATCCAAGGACTTGTCAAGAATAATTTTTGTTCCGGCCTAAGTCTCTAGGGGGTGGCCCTGAGAGCAATAGGTGAGGGCCTTATCATTCTGGTCTGGGGAGGGTCACCCTAGAAGCAAGTTCTCCGCATCGATATAATTGGGACTCGGGGCGGCCATTTGTGACCGGATCGGTTCCTGTCCACCTATTCTCTTGATGCAGGTACCACCCAGTGGTTTCAAAGCATGTCCGCAATCTGTTGCGGACCAGAGATGGGAGAGTGTTGATGACAGGTCCCCAAAGAGCAAAACATTTCCAAACCCTCGTTTCTTTCTGATGGGTTCCTTCTACCCAATCCATTTTTAAGAGGAAAATTACTTTGTCCAGGAAGAGTGGCACGGAAGGGGCCCACCGGCTACCTCCACACCTGTAGCACCGCTTTCCTAGCGGCCGCCGCGAGGACATGCAAGAATTTGGCTTCCCTACAGGTGAGGCCTGTCTGGTCCCTGTCCAAATAGCCAAAAATGGCCCACGAGGCTGAGGGGTTGAAAGTTCGCCGTGTACAGTTCCGTATGTACAAGACAACCTCAGCTCAGAAGGTTTGAATCGTGGGGCAGTCCCAGAGACAGTGGTAGATGTTGGCTTCCAATGAGCCGCATTTGAAACACGCACTAAAGTTATATATGCCCATCCTATGTCCCCTCTGTGGCGTCAAGTAAGCATTAGACGCAATTTTCAGGGCCATCTCAACATACCTAGCCGCGGAGAGAAATTTATAAGAATCTGAGAGAGCCGTTAAAATGACATCTGGCATTAGAGTTGGATCCAGCCTCTGCCAGCTCGAAAGTTGGAGAGCAGAGTGTTCATAATCTAAAATCACCAAGCAGGTATCGGTAAATCGTAGAGAGGTGTGAGCGTCTTACCGGTGGCTTCAATACTATTGTGTCAAAGTTCGAGGTCTGGTTTGCGCAGGTGAGGTGACGGAGAGTCATGCTAACGAAACTGTGGGCCTGCAGGTAAGTAAAGAAAGGGATGTGCAAACCCGGGTGTGCGGCCTGGAGGTCTCGGAAGGAGAGGGGTTGCTGAGTCGTTGGGTTAACCTATTGACAGAGGGAGGTAAAGCCACTTTCGTGAATTCTTCTTCCAGTTCCTTCAGATCGGCATTAATAGCGTACTAGAGCGAATGTCCGTCGGTAGTCTAGTATAGGGGAGGTGAAGGAAATTTACAAGGGAGATCTCCGGGAGAAAAAGACCATCCAGCAGACTACAGGTGAAGATGTCTGTGTTGTTCGCCCAGTCTGCCAGGTAACGACTCAGCGGCGTTAGGTTATAAAGCTTTATGTTAGGGAAGCCAAGGCCACCTGCAAGCTTAGGCTGATGCAGGACATGCAGGGGGATGCGTGCTCCTTTGCCTGCCCAGATGAACTTCCGAAGGAGAGAATCAGTTTTTCATCCTTGGGTTTAAGGTAGATGGGTAGCATATTAAACAAGTATAGAAGACATGTGATTTCTACCATTTTGAGCAAGTTTGCTCTCCCCATAAAGGACAATGGGACGCTCCCCCATCTGTGCAGCGTTTGTTGCAGGCCACTGACATATCTTGAGATGTTTTCGGTGTAGAGTTTAGCAGGGTTACGCGTGAGGAAGACACCCAGATATTTGATGCTGGAAGTGCACCAGCGAATTTGATGTGAGGTAGACCACAAAGGCCTTGCTGGGCCCTTAAGAAGAATCCCCTCACTTTTTTCGATATTGATGTTGCAACCAGATAGGTTTCCCTTGTCCCTGATGTCCTGCAAAATTGTGGCTAGGGAGTGTTTGGGGTTAAAGATCATTAGTAAAAGGTCGTCCGCATACGCCGTCAGTCTGATCTCTCCACCATTTTTCTTAATCCCTGGGAACGATTCCCTCTGGGAGATGTAGAAGAGGAGAGGGTCAATGGAGAGGTTAAACAAAATCGGCGACAGGGGGCAGCCCTGCTTTGCTCTGCAGAAGAGGTCAATCAGTGTGGATGTGCAACTGTTAAGCAGAAGCGCTGTGATGGAGTTATGTTGCATATGCGAAAGAAAATCTGTGAATACCCTTCCAAAGCCTCTACGCGTCAGTTTGGCGGCCAGGAAGGGCCGGGAAACCTTATCCAAGGCTTTTTCTGCGCCTAAACGAAGCAGGATAGATGTGGGGTGGTGCGGGTCGTCTGCCGCCTTCTTGGCCGCCACTGCCGTCCTGAGGTTCCTAGTAGAGTGCCTGTCGGACACAAATCCCGATTGGCATGGGTGCGAGAGGGTTGGAAGGAAGTTTTGCTGTCTGTTGGCAATGATTTTGGCCAGTAACTTATAGTCCTGATTCAGTAAGGATCTAGGTCTGTATGAGGCCAGGTACAAGGGATCCATTCCCTCCTTCAGTAACAGGATGGACTTAGAGTCATAAAAGGAGGCTACCTGGGCAGAGTTTTTGTATATGTCAGTTAACAACTGGGACAGATGGGGGGGCTACGTCGGTTTTGAGGAACTTGTAGAATTCCGCGGTGAATCAGTCTGGGCCAGGGGTCTTGTTATTCACCAGCGAGGTGACCACTGCTGACACCTCTTCTTGCGTGATGTCCGCCTCAAGAAAGAGGCGTTTGTCTTCAGTGAGCCCAGGGCTACGGACCTAGTCCAAAAATGCACTAGTGCGGTCCACATCATATAGGGTTGCACTGTACAGAGACTCGAAATACTCTACAAAAGCACGTTCAATGTCCTCCACGTCCTTCAGGATTACACCTGTGTTCGGGCATCTGATAGCTGGCCTTGGCTTCCAGGGGGTGGTCATGCTGGCCAATAACTTTCCCTGTCTATTACCCCAGCGGTAGAAGCGGTTTTGTGTCATCCTAGTTTGCCAGCATGAGTGTCCACAGAGGAAAGTGTTAAGTAGGTTCTGGGCCTCCGTATAACGGGCGCACGTCTGTGGTGAGGGATGCGTCGCGTGGTCACGTTGCACCGCCATGAGATCAGAGTGCAGTGTCTTAAATTTGTGTTCTAGGTCTCTATGTTTCATGCCAGTGTAACTGATGATCAACCCCCGTAGGACTGCTTTCGCTGTCAGCCAAAGCAGCGGTTTGTCATCTATATGAATGTGATTATCTTTTAGGAATTGGGCCCAGTGAGTCCGTAGATAAGCGTGGAAGTCTTCCGATTCATATAGGTGACCAGGAAATCGCCAACTCCTGGCGGCCGCAGCCCCCCTGGATCTCCCCAAAACCAATTGAGTGGGGCCGTGGTCGGAGATGGTAATGGGTAGAATGTCTGATTTTGTGACAGTCGTGTACAGGTCAGTGGAGGGCAGCACTAGATCGATTCTGGAAAAAGTGCCATGGACTTTGGAGTAGTAGGTAAATGATCTGTCAGTCGGGTTCGCGAGTCTCCAGTGGTCATATACACCCAATTGGTCCACCAAATGCGCGATTGAGGAGTTGTAGGGAGTCCCATCGCGTTTAACGTTCGAACGGTCTATGGTCGGGTCCAGAGCAATATTGAAGTCCCTCAGCAAGATCAGGTTGGTGCGGTCCCGTTGCAGTAGGAAGTTTGTAAGGTCAGAGAAGGAGTCGTTAGGGGCATTAGGAGCGTACATGTTAAGCCAAGTGTATGTCTTGTTGGCAACCGAAAACCGAATGTAGACAAATCGCCCCTTACATATTGTTCCTTAATCGACTGCACAAGCCCCACCCGAAAATATATCGCAACGCCTCAGGATTTACTACAGTAGTTGGCAAGAATGGGTGGATCCAGCCAGCGGGCCCGTAAGGGGACATATTTATTGCTATTCCTATGTGTCTCTTGCAGACAAATGCTGTCTGCTTTGAGGCACTTGAGGTGAAGCAGGACGCGCCTGTGTTTCTCAGGTATGTTAAGGCCGGCGACATTCCATGAGATTATGTTTATGTCCTTCATCAGGGGATGGTCCAATATAGAGGAGGGGACCGTACTCATCCTGCCTCCCTTAACAGGGCATGCAGCTAGGAGAGGGCTTGTAAAAAGGATGGGTTCGAGCTTCCCAGCGAGCGCTCTTCCCATCCTATTTGGGCGAAGGTGGACGGCGAGCAGCAAATACCTCGGGGGAGTGAGTCAATGTAGCCAAAATTACCAACAGTGGTTGAAATAAAACATGAATAAGCAAGTTAGGTATGTTCAAACTGAACAACATAGCAACAAAGTAATGGCGAGCCGCCCGTGCAGCCCGAGGGTCATCCCATTGCGCTAGTTAACTGTCGAGACAGGCCATAACAAGAGAGCCAACTATAGGATGTTGGCTAGTCATCTGGTCTCTAGTCCCCATCCTGGTGGAGGAACCTACTAGCCGCCTCTTCTGGTGAATCAAACATAACCATCCGGCCATTGTCAAGAACTTTCAGCTTTGCTGGGAAGAGCAACTGGAATTTTATGTTGTAATCATGGATGTATCTACATATAGGGTGATAGGCTTTCCGCTTCAGGGTAACCCATGTGGAGAAGTCCTGGAAAATGAGAATTTTCACCCCAGCTAGTTCTACTTCTCGCTTCTGCCGGTACGCCCTTAAGATTTGTTCTTTAATGGTCCAATTGTGGAACCGGGCGATCACAGGTCTAGGCCTGCCTTCCTGCGGGCTCCAAGCATGTGTACACTCTCCACCAACAACGGGTCTTTGGGCGGGGGTAGAGGCAGGGTCTCTGGGAGATCCGACGTGAGGTATGTCGCCAGGGAGTCTGGGCCTACCGATTCCAGGATGCCAATGAACCTAAAGTTATTTCTTGCAGTTTCTCTTGCAGCATGGTGACAGTATCTCGACTGGATGCGGTGGTGTTTTCCAATCCTTCGATGGACTCTTCCATGGAAGTTGCGCGCGCCTCCAGATCCTCGATATTTGCGAGTTTGTCGTAATTTGCGACAATGCTGCATTTATGGAAGACTGGATTAGATCGAAGCGCCATTCTAGCACGGGCAAAAGTAGTCTGGATACCTCCTTTGCCAGGGTTATTGCTGTCGATGACGCATCTGTTCCCTCTGGAGAAACAGGAGGAGGTAGGGACAGGGCATGGTCCGGACTACCGAGAGGGTGTGCTATGCGCCATAGTGGAGCGTGCCGGCAGCAGCGTAGACTTGGCGGGTTGTTGCTTCCAAGACTGCTTTGAGTGGTTGGAACTGACGGGTTTACGTCTTGGGCTCGAGGTAGAAGAGCGGGTAATTCTGTGAGATGGAAATTTGCGTACGAATTTGTCCATACTCTCTCTTAGTCAGAGGAAAGACGAGAAGAGCAGCCGGGGAGGCCGCGGCCAACAGGAGAAGGGTGCCCCTGTTAGTGGGAGAGAGGCCCAACACCAACTCTGGAGGCTGTCAACAACCAGAGGCAATAATAGAGATACGATTTCCAGATGCAGTGGCAGTAAAGCTTAGCATCGAATTAGGGCATTACAAGAATGAGTCGGGCTGCAGGGGAGGCACCAGGCAAAACTAATTATAAAACATAAGGATGAACAAAGACATTCTTCCTGAGTTACACAAGACAAATTATGCGCGGTATATGGTATGTAACCGGGATGAGATAACACTATGGTGAAAGGCCCTAGCGCCCTCTGGGGCACAGCTAACCACAGGACAAGAATAGATATCCACGGGCAGGGAGGATAGCTGCCCTCTAGTGGGATCTCAGTAGAATGTCAAGCAGTACACCGTAGGTAAGAGAAATGAACATGAATACCGCAATATGGTGAAATCACAAGTTATCATGGCCGCAGTATCCCTCCAGCCACGCAGGGACTGCAGGGAAAATGCAGAAGCCCTTGCAGGGAAATATACGTGGCACAGAGTTCAGTCTAGTAAAGACAAATAAGTAGGGGGCGGACTAGATCCTGGGTGCCGTGAGGGTCAGGCACCGGATACACCAACCTCTCTCCACCACGGCGCCAGCCCAAGTCCAGGTCCACGACCTCCCTCCAGTAACACCCGGTACCTGTTTTCCTCGGAGCGGCACTATTAAAGGCCATGGGATATAGGCCTCTAAGGCGAGCTGAGTCGGTAGGACTACCAAGGTCTGGTTGGGCCCCGGCCGTATGTTTGCAAATGCTGGCTATCGACAGGCCTGTGCGCCAAGGCCATGTGGGTCAAGCGCAGGGAGGGTCCTGTCCCAGATCCGGGTGACACGAACAGGGGTGTCAAGTGTAGGGGTGCTCAGGCAGCCCGGTTTTCGTCAGCACCAAGTCTGTCGGTGGGTAGTGTTCGCGGTGCCAATAGGGAAGGTACGCCCTCGGTTAGCAAGTCCCACGGGTGTGTGTAAGGTCTCAGATGGGAAGAGAGTTCTCCGAGGTAGCTGCACCGCAGTAGGGATGGCAGGGATCTGTACAGCAATGCGGTCCAGCAGTTAGACGCTGTTCAAAAGTTGTTGGTGTGCTGTTGGCGTTATGTTCCCCCAAGAGGTTCAAGATGTCCGCTGCCGTTCGCCAGCGGGGAGGCAGGTATGAGTGCCGTGCAGAGCCGTCCCAAATGGACAGGGGGCCAACAGGAGGCCAAGCGGTGCGAGTAGATACAGGACCCGGGAGGGCCAGGTGTCAGCGGTGTCTGCAATGGCTGCAGTGCTGGTGAAGGTGGATGCAGGTTCTGCCGTCTCTATTCTCCCCTGGGGTGGCAAGATGGCGCCCGGTGGATAGTGGCGGGATAACGCTTCCGCTCGGCACGCAGGGCTTAGGGCCGGCCTCCTATAGCTATCACGGCTCGGAGGGTGTTGCGTGGGCTAAAGGTCTCCGCTCCTGGTGTCAGCGGTGAATTCTCCAAGTCACAGTGATGTGGTGGAGCGGCAGGACGCTTCGTTGTGTGTCAGGTATGTACGGCTACAACCGCAGCCTATTAGCGGAGGGTTCAGCGCCTGGAGTGGCCGAGGTTATGCGGTCAATTAACAATTGTCCAGGGGCTAGGCACTGCCACAATGTCCGGTGGTGACCTGCAGGGCTGTTAGCGCACAAGGGTCCCGCTATGGATGTCGCCACGTGGCAGCAGGTAAGCTCGTCGACTCCCGATCTGGTTCGTCACACCGCGGCGGGAGCCGCAGACAAGTAGAGGGCCCAAAGTTCAGTCTCTTAAGTTGGAGGGCTTCAATCCCAAGGTGGCAGGATTCGGCCCAGCAGAGCTAACCTCTGTAGCCATCAGTCAAAATAAACCAGATGGCTTGCTTTCAGCCGTAATAAAAATATGTACAGTCCGTGTGAATAGCAACAAAAAACAATATAACATATATTTATAACATAAATCCTAGGCAGTCTAGCGGCTGAGTAAACATATAGAGAGTCCCTCTCGAACAGTAGTTTTGGCCTACTGCACAGTACCACCCACAGTACTCAAAGACCAATGTAATTCTCACTCAAGCCTGGGGAAGATAGCGCCTCTCTCCTCAGCTGTTTGTTGCTCCATCTAATCCTTGGTATCCAACCACACCCCTTGTTCAACTGACTGGATACATGGGAGCAGACATCTCAAGCACTTAAGACTGTTCCAGTAAAGAACTCGACTGGATTGACAGATACCAACAGCCATACTAAAACTACAAAGGTCACAGTAACCCAGAGTTAGGCTATGTTCACACGGCTTAATTGGGAGAGCGGGGCGCCGGCCCCATGGACATTCATTATTCCGGCGTAAATACGCCGTGAATAATTGACGTCACTTCTCTCCCCACTCGCCATATTGTGCGAGCAGGGAGAGGTGACGTAATCCATAGTTCTCTATGAAAACTGTGGATTACCGTAATGACTGGGACGTATCTTGCCCGTATTTCGCGCAATACGGTGCGAAATACGGGCCGAGATACGTCCCAAAATAAGCCATGTGAACATGGCCTTACTGTTGCAATACTGCCAAAATCAGACATCTCGGTGACATGTATCTGTTGTCCACAGTGACTCCTTGAGTCTCCTTACAGTATCTACTGATCTCATGAGATTAAGATACAGTATTTTGATAATTCAGTTATGTTTGTTTTCCTATTTGGGATCTTTCTGCTACCACCTTGTTCTTGTTTGTACCTTTAATGCATGATAAGCCTGTGGTATTTACCAAGTAGGCTCTCCAAGGCACTCCTTTACTAGCTGCAATTCCCCATGTTTATTTTTCCACTCTTTAATTAAAACCCTGTTTGCTCTGTAACAGGAATGAGTCTCCATGGGCAGGCTTAGATTTGGAGACTTCACCTACAGTGGGATGTCAGTGCTAAGATAAGCACTCTCTTCTCTCTGCATATGTCTTTATTGATGTTTACTTGGGCACACGCCTCACCCTAATTGAGGGTTATGGTATGGCTACAATTATAAGTAGATTTGTTTGACTATTGTAAACCATTAGCTATATTGTCAGCCATTGCTGACATTTTTATATATTTATCTATTGGCTATTATCTTTTATCCATAAAATTTTTAGCCTCATTTGTGAGTTGGTGTTATACAAGTACTTATTAGTCATTATGTTGTCCATAGCACTTTTGGCCATTGTGTTTGTGCAGTTTTAAGTAATGTACCTGTCAGAGGCTACTAAAGGTGTAATAGGACATTGCTAGTCCTAGGCTACAGTGTGGGGCTGCCTTATTGCAGTGATTACTCTACTTTTTTTTGGCTAGATAGGGGTCTATCATAGGGTCATTTTAGGGTTAGATTATTTTCCCCTTCATTACCTGGTCTTCAACTACAGGATTCTCCTCTCACGGATGATCAGATATAGACAGTGCTACACATACAGACCGCATTGGATGTATTGGATTTTTTTGCCAATTATTTGCTTGTGTGTGTCAATTTGTTTTCGGACTTCTCCTTTTATGGGTATTATTTAATAAAAGTTATGTTTTTAAGGTCACTACAGTGAATATATTGAATTTGAGATGGTATTTATAGTTTTTTTTTAACCTTATACCTACTTTTTATGTTTTGAATTAAAAGAGGCAGAGATGCTCATGACAATATTGTGTACAGTTTTGGGCACCAGTGTATAAGGAGGACACAGGTGAGCTGGTGCAGAAGAGGGCAACCAAATTAGTTTAGGATTTCCAAGGTTGATTGCAGTACCAAGACAGATTATCAACTTTGGCATTCAGCGTGGAAAATGTGTGAAATGACAACATACCTGTCTCTCACTTGATCTTTTTACACATAGGTCTAATAAGATGACAAGAAGGCCTCCTCCACATCTAGAGTGGTCTCATGATAATTGATGGGGATTAGTGTAAGAGTGGTGAGACTATGCAACTCGCTGCCACAAAAGGTTGTGAATAGCTTAGATGCTTGTTTTAAAAAATATAATATTACATGTTATAGTTGTTCGTTTCCAGAGAAAGAACATTGATCCAGCAATTTATTAGGATTGCCATGTTTGGAGTAGGAAAGAAATTGACCCTCTTGTATGGTGCAACTGGCTCACAGCTATCAGCCCCACATATAGTAACATACCAAGTACCTATGTTATAACAGGATCAGGAAAGCATTCACTGAAAGCAAGAACATTTATTGAGAGCCATGAAAAATAGCTAAAGAAAGTATATTGGAAAATTTTTGTAATATTTATTGTGAAAAAACATTTACTTTCATTTCTCTTAAGCGATCCCAGAGGTATACTCAAAAACTCCTGTTCATAACTGACAACCACTCACCAACCACAGCATATGTTCTCAGCAATGGTCACAAATAAGTTGGGGGGGGGGGGGGGACCAAACAAAGAGATAAAAGGATTAGGAGCTACTCAGTTTATTTACCCTTTTACCCCCTAACACCTTTAAGCTTAGGACACTTAACTGCTTCGTAAAGTAGGAGGCACAGAGTAATTAAGGCCCCACAACAAAAACTCATTTTAATAAACATTATCATCTTAAACATTAATGTTATCTAATTTTACCTTTAAACCCGTATGGCGCATTCTCCAATGATGACCATTACATGCGAGAACCATAGCAATAAATCACTGCTGTTGAAGAAATGCTAAATATCACAAATTTCTGACCCATAGAAAAGATTCCTAATCGGTCAAAAATATACTTTTTCACGAACTGAATGCTAAACATTATTGTAAAAGGAATATGCCAATTTGAGTGGCTTTTAACCACTCCCATCACAGCACTGTATACCCACATCCTTACAGAGTGCCAGTCAAATGCTTTCCAAAGGGACACAAAGATCTACTTAGGACCCTGAACTGCTGTTATTTGGGGAACAACAACTTTTACCCTGCTTAATCCAAAACATTGTTTAAAAAATACAGCTCGTCCGACAGAAGCATTGCCCTATACAACCATCAACAGAAAAATAATTAACTATAAACTATAAAAGTTATAGCTCTTGGAATGCATAGATAAAAATCAGTCCTGAAATCAGGCCGGCCTGTAAGTGTTTAGAGTGTGTGCCCCAAAAAATTGAACCACCATTTTTGGCAAAATTTCACACAGTTGAAACAGATTCAGGAGTCTTCACCGGATTGTGCTGCCGATCGTCATTACTCCATTCTGGAGAAAATCACAAATTGAAAGGTGGTAGAGTGTTTATAATTTTTCCCTCAATATACCACTAAAGTGATTACAAACTATGATATCACTAAAGTTGCAAATTATTTTTACTGATTAATTGCTAATACATGTTTATATTATAATGAACTACAGTATCACACACTGTAAATACTTCCACAGTCCATGTGTGTCTGTAAAAATGTACAAATGGTCTATATAGACGAGATGTGTTTTTATTTTAAATTTGCATCTATAGGAGGTAAAACTAGGCAGGTGGTGTACTCTCTAGAAACAAAAGTGCAAATACTTGGTTCACTGGTCATCTGATAATTCAGAACTTTTACATACCACTTACACAGTACCAACAAACAAAACAATCTAACCATGAACGAATATACTTTACCTATAAGTGCTGAGAACAAAAAACTGAAATAGTCCACATCAAACACTGTAGTTTCAAGGGATGAATGCATCCAATTCCCAAACGAAGACCTGTAAAAATAGAATTATGTCTTCGTAACATGGTTTCTAAGGCAAAAAAAACAATACATAAATCCAGTTGTGCCTAAAATCTTAGGCTGCATAATAATTTAACCCATTACCGATGGAGCCAGTTTGAACCTGATAGAGCCCGATTTTGGAGATCACATGTGTGTCACTTTATGCATGAATAACTTTTTGATACTTCTACCTGTTTTCTCGTGACACATTGAGCTTTAAGTAATAAATAATGATCCATACAATCTTTGTTTATTTGTGAAAAACACCAACATTTTGTGAAAATTTGGAAAAATTTCCAAAGTTCAAAAATTTCTGAAAGGAAGATAGTTATACCATACAAAATAGTTTATAACTAGCATCTAATATGTCTACTGTACATTGGCATTTTTTAAACAAAATTTGGGCACTTAGAAATCTGCAGATTTTCTTTAAAAATGTGTAAAATTACTACTAAATTTCTTTTTAGTCCAGTTCGGTTGTGGCTTTGATGGGCTTTTACGTTAAACACCTCCATAAATGACTTCATCTAAGAAACTGCACCTCTTAAAGTATTCAAAAAAGCAAACAGAATGTTTGGTAACCCTCCAGATGTTTCACGGAACTAAAAAGAAGTGGACATTTTTTTTTGTTTTCTTTTTTGCAGATTTTCAATTTTAATTGATTATGCACTCTAACACCATAGAGGTTACCAGAAAACACAACTTAAAGGGTTTTGCCAGAAAAAGAAGACAACAAAATACATAAAGTAGATGTGATTATAATACATTGTCTAAATACCTTTATTTAGCTAAGACTGCTCGTTTTGACAAGGAGATAATGAATACAGCTGGCCAAAATGGCCACCGGCTCTTTTTGCCTCAGAAACCCGTCCTCCTTCCAGAGTACAGGCAGAGGATGGGCTCTGAGATATACTTCCTGCTCTGGCTGACTGTTGGAACTGAGCATGCATCAGCCTGACAGCTCTGTTGGCTTGGCTCAGTCTTGGCAGTATAGAGCTCACTGCTCTGACTCATTTTATCTCCCCTAAAGATATACGCAGTAGAAAAAAAAAAGAACAGAAGACAGCGTTCTCCTTGTGTAAATGATCCATATACAGATAACTCAGGTGATAACCTTGATTGGTTATGCAAAGGGTGGAGGCACAACTCTCATATGAGCGTTTAGAATTGGGAAGTTACTGCAGCTGCCATCGGCTTGGGCTCCAAACGACAGTGCGACGTGGAGTACAGGGGGAAAAAAAAAAAAACAGGTAATTTTTTAAAATCCTTACCCCGGCGCTTAGTTCCAGTCATTTAAAGGAAATCACCACACCCAAAAGGGATTATGGTTAAAAGGTGGCACTAATTTATTTCAGAAAATAATAAAACTCGATGCATTTTGCACACAGAATCTGCGCTTCATCGGGAGGCAACAAAGTGTGCCAGCAGATTAAATAGTAATTACGATACAAAGGGTGCAGCATGCAAAACGGATACATAACATATAATGTAACAATAAAAAAAATAACAAAATAAATGTATCTAGATAAAAAGGCAGCAAGAATAATAATCCACCAATATTGAAACAATTAATAAATCAGTTCAGCAGTTTCATGTTACCCTTTAGGACTGATGGTCTGCAGTTTGTACAACCAGAATACCTCTTTTTTGGAGGAGCTGGATTTTATTTTTTTTCCATTGATATCTGATCAATATGGTTAATAGTGATACATTGAAAATCTTTATGAAGCCCTCCGCAATGTGACGCGATACACTGGGATTAAAATCTCTTTTCATTATGCAGGTTCTATGGCAAGTCTCGCATGTAGCGCTTGTGTCGTTCTTCCCACGTACTACAGGAAGCAGACACATTCAGCCAAGTAGATGACATATCTGCTTTTGCAGTCTAATCTGAAAGGGATTTTTAAATTTTCTTTAGTCACATGGGATTTAAAATAATCTGTAGTACAGGTTAAGAACGACAACACAAGAACTACATGCAACACTATGTGGCCATAGAGCCTGCATACAAGAATATAAAGTTATCTAAAAAAATGGTGAAAATATTAAAAATCTCGCTAGTAACTTAACCCCTTACCGCCGGAGCCAGTTTTTGCCTCTCTGACAGAGCCCCATTTTGAAATCTGGCATGTGTCACTTTATGTGAGAATAACTTTTTGACACTTTAACCTATCCATGTGATTCAGAGATTGTTTTCTTGTGACACACTGTGCTTTAAGATAGTAAGAAATTTTGGTCCAAAAAGTCCTTGCTTATTTGTGAAAAATATCAAAGTATCGTGAAAAATTTCAAAAATGTACCATTTTCAAACTTCAAACATTTCTGCGTGTAAGACAGATAGTTATTCCACTCAAAATAGTTTAAAACTAGCACCTATGATATGTCCACTGTAGGCTGGCATAATATTTTTAAAAATCTTTTTTTTTTTTACGACATTAGGGGGCTTCGAAATTTAGTAGTAATTTTCAAATTTTCAAGAACATTTGCAATATAAATTTTTTTTAGGGACCAGTCCAAGTCTGACATGACTTTGATTGGCCTGTATGTTAGATACCCCCACAAATCACTCCATCTAAGAAACTACACCCCTTAAAGTATTCAAAACAGCAGTTAGGAAGTTTATTAACCCAATAGGTGTTTCACAGGGATTAAAGCAAAGTGGAGGTGAAGTTCCAAAATTTCACTTTTTTTGGGCAGATTTTCAATTTTTATCCATTATTCACTGGAACACAGTAGATGTGATCAGGGTAATGCAACTTAATCTTGATTTCCCAGTTCGCTGTTTTCGAGGGAAACCCATATGTTGGGGCCCCAGTGCGCTATTTGGGTCTCCCCAAGCCCAAGAATAGGAGGAGCACCTACCGTACTTTGGGGTCTCATTTTCATTATGATTTTATTTAGGCGCCATTTCAAGTTTGCGGACACCCTAAGGTGCTAAAACTTAAAAAGACCCCATGTTGGAAACTACCCCCCTTAAGGAATATATCCAGAGGTGCAGAGAGTATATTGACCGCAAAGGTGTTTGACAAAATTTTTTAGCATTAGGCTGTGAAAATGAAAAAATAATTTATTTCCTAACAATCTGCAATATCAGCTGAAAATGTTTAATTTTTACAAGTTATCCTGGGAAAAAAAGCACCCCGAATTTTGTTATGCAATTTCTTCCAAGTTCGGAAATACCATTTTCATGCGAGTGTAAACTGCTGTTTGGGTGCATGGCAGGGCATATAAGGGAGGGAGCGCTATTTTGCTTTTGGAACGCAGATTCTGGTGGGTGCCATGTCGCATCTGCAAAGCCCCCAAAGTCCCAGAACAGGTGAAACCTTCCAGAAGTTAACCCATTTTGGATTGAACACTCCTCAGGGATCTCATCTAGCGGTGTAATGTGCATTATGGGCGCACAGGTGTTCTATAGTTATTTAGGCATTGGGTCATGAAAATGGGGGGGGGAAAACGCAGTTCCGCCATTGTTTTTGGGTTTCAATTTTACAGTGTTCGCCGTACGGGATAAATGACAGGATAACTTTACTATGGGAGTTGGTACAATTGCAATGATATAAATTTTATATAGTTTATGTTTTTACTTTTACAGAATAGAAATAGGTTTATAAAAAAATTGCGTTTTTATGTTGTCCTATTCTGACAGCAATAACTTTTTCATTTTTCTGTATACGGAGCCGATTATGGGCTTGTTTTTTGCAGGATGAGTTGCCTTTTGTATTAGTACAATGGGGGGCCTATGGCGCTTTGATCACTTTTTATTGAGGGTTATGTGAGGCCTTTTGATCAAAAAATACAGCATTCCTGGTAGTTTTTTTATTTGTATTTTTTACAGCAGTCACCATGCGGTATAAATGACATGTTAGCTTTACTCAGCCTGTCGATATAACAGCGATACCCAATTTGTATATTTTATTAATGTTTCACTGCTTTTACACAATAAAAAAACTTGTATTCAAAAAGGAAAACATGTTCTTGCATCGCCCTAGTCGGAGAGCCATAAGTTTTTTATTTTCTGTGTACGGTGCTGTGTTGGGGCTTGTTTTTTGCGGGATGAGTTGACGTTTTTATTGGATTCATTTTTTTGGGGGGGACAAGACTTTTTTCAGTTTTAAATCCGTTTTTTTGAAGGCAGGGTGAAGAAAATACTGCAATCCTAGTAGTGTTGTTTATTTTTATTTTTAACAGCGCTCACTGTGCAGTATCCCTGACAAGTTAGCTTTACTCTGTGGGTCGATACGATTACAGCAACACTCAATTTATAAAGATTTTTTATGATAAAGTACTTTAAAAAAAAAAAGTGTTTTTATTGTGTAAAACAATTTATGCATCCCTGTCTTCTGAGAGCCATAACTTTTTTATTTTTCCTTATACAGAGACGTGTAAGGACTTTTTTTTTGCGGGATGAACTGATGTTTTAATTGGTACAACTTTGATATTTATATGAGGTTTTGATTGCTTTTTATTCCATTTTATGTACTGCGAGATGAACAAACATCGCAATTCTGTGACTGGGGATTTTTTTTTACGGCATTCATCGTGCGGGTTAATTAACATGAAATATTTATAGGGCAGGTCGTTACGCATGCGGCAATACCAAATAAGGATACTTTATTTATTTTTGATCCTTTTTGCTGCAATTGTAAAGGGGAAAAGGGCGATGTACGTGTTTTTATTTTATTTTTCGTGTTTGTGTTTCACTTTTTTTTTTTACATTTTTCCCCATAGGGGATTTGTAACAGCGATCTTCAGATTGCTCTTGCAATGGAGACCTGCATACAGCATTTCTGCTGTATAATGGTCTCCATGGCAACTGGGTCATTCCATATCAAGTGATCCAAATATAAATATTTTTTTTTACCTGTCTTTTGATTTTTTTTATTTTTTATTTTTATGAAGTACAACTTTAGTTAATTACAAATAAAAAGTTTTCAATTTTTTACTTCAGTTACTTTTTTACAGACTTCTAAAGTTTTGAAAAAGCGCGAATTTTGGCCTGGTATGACTTTACATTTTTTATCATATCTCGGGCTAGAATTAAGATAAATAAGAGGGAGAGATATTCTCAGAAAGGTACCTGCTTTCATTTGATATGTCACAAGACTATGTTTCTTTATATTTTGTTTTGAAGAAATCAAATTCAAACTTTTGATGCGCAATTGTGAAAAAAACGTATGTTTTAAAATTGTGAAAAATTGCATGTGTGTTACTTGTGTTCTTGGTTGTATTTGTACAGGGATTCAATTTTGGACATCAAACTTTTCTATTTTTTTAAACCGCTTATGGACCTTGCGTTTTTTTGTTGTTGACACGTTCGATTTTCCCTCCTTGCCTTTCCAGAGCCATAATTTTTTTTTTTTCCACCTACATAGACCTATGAGGGCTTTTATTTTGCGGGACAAGATGTACTCTCTGAGGGTGTTATTCACTGTACTATAGAATAAACTGGTGAACGGCAAAAAAATTCCAAGTGGGACAAATTGTGAAAAAAAAAAATACTTTCGCCATGTTTGCGGGCGTTTTGCTTTTACTGCGTTCAATCTTCGGTAAATATAGTGTGTTTTCTGTATTATAAAGGTTGAGACGCATCCGCCAATACCAAACATGTAGGGTTTCTGTTATGTTTTGGTACTGTAAAAAAAATTCCAAACATTTTCATTTTTTGAAATTTGCGCCGTGGCGCCATTTTGTGCGACAAATAACTTTTTTATACTAACTCCTACGGACGTCAGTGAGGGGGCATTTTTGCGGGTTGAAGTGTACTTTTTATTACTAGCAGTTTGGAATGCATGCAACTTTTTTTTATCACTTTTATTCAAATTTTTAAGCGACATGAAATGACCCAATAATGCAATTTTGCCGTTAGGAACTTTTTTCTTCTACGGTGTTCAGCGTACGGGATAAATGATGATAAATTTTTATAGATCAGACTTTTTGGGACGCGCCAATACCAATTTGGATATGTGTAACTTTTTTATTATTTTATTTGCAAAATGGTGAAAGGGGGGTGATACTTTTTTTTTTTTTTTTACTTTAACATTGAGTTTCCCTAGGGCGCTTCACCACTAGGGGGCGCGATCATTGATACAGCCTAATGCATTGCATAGACAATGCATTAGGCTGTACCAAGATGGCGGTTTCCCCACTTCCTGCCTGGGGCCGGAAGTGGGGCAAACGAGAAAATGGCATCGATGGAGGCGTTGGCATGGGATCTTGCAAGGACTCCGATCACAGTTTAGAATGGTGCGCGGCACCGTTTGTCATTCATTTAGACGCCGTGGAAAAGATGGCATCTTTGCTGCGGCATCTAAAGGGTTAAACAGCATGGGCGGGCGGTGACGCCCCCCATCCTCCTCCCCATCCCTCCCGGGTTGTAACCGCCTGGTATTAGCTGCGATTAGCTGCTAACTCCCGGCCTGCAAAGCCCCATAGCGACCCTGGGACGTACTTGAAAAAGCTGGCGGCGAAACACGCGTCGAGGCTAATACCCTCCTTGGCGACATATCCACCACTTTGGTAATGGATTGAAATATATGTTATTATGTTATTCTTATATCTACTTTGATGCACTATTATTATTTAATATTATTATTTATAATCACTTGATTTGTTATACATTTATTGCATCCTTCCAGGATATTTCTATTATTTACTAGTGGTGGATGTGTCACCTTCACTATATCTGGGGGGTATTTTGTGTGCTTTTAATTGCTTTTAAATTTGTTTTAGTTTTGATAGTCGGTTTATATAGGTTTACTTTTGTAAATTTTAATTTTTTTATAAAATTATGGATTTATCAATTGAGTATCATTATATTTTTTTATTTGCATTTGTTATTGGTGATAATGATTTTTTTTAAAATTTTGGACCGATTATTGAATTGGTATTGCATCGTTAAGGGGTTAAGCTTTGAATCATTGATTTTGTTTTTTGTGAGTTTCTTCCC